>OMLP01024105.1:7827-32067 GCA_900302685.1 Spondyliosoma cantharus | reverse complement strand
GTTGGTGAAGCGTTACTGATATTAGCATAGATGGATGTTACCCTGTTGAGGAAACGTACAGTAATGCTAGCCTGTCGGAGAAGCTAACGTCAATGAAAGCTTGATGCAGAAGCTACATTGATGTTAGCCTTTTGAAGGAGCTAACACTAATGTTCGCCTGTTGGAGGAGCTAACAGTGATATTAGCCTGTTGGAGGAGCTAACACTAATGTTCGCCTGTTGGAGAAGCTAACAGTGATATTAGCCTGTTGGAGGAGCTAACACTGATTCTATCCTGTTGGAGAAACTAACAGTGATATTAGCCTGTTGGAGGAGCTAACACTAATGTTCGCCTGTTGGAGAAGCTAACAGTGATATTAGCCTTTTGAAGGAGCTAATGCTAATTTTCGCCTGTTGGAGAAGCTAACATTGATTTCAGCCTGATGGAGAAGCTGTCTTTTCTTGTCATTTAAATCAAGCTAGCTAGCGACAACCAAGATTTTATTAATTGCCTCTGTAATAGTATTCAATAACCTGACAACACAGTTTTAGTCAGTGGCTGTGGGAGGTGAGGCTGCAGGTGGAGGTGCATGACACTACACTACACATTGGCCTTTAGCAGCCTCGGTGGGAAGGTGAATGACCAACAGTGGGAGATCAGATATTAAGACAGCAGGGGTGGACGGGGGGAGACCTCTGCACTGCACTCACAGTAATCACATCGCTGCAGGAGATCAGGAAAGCACAGAAAATGCCCCAGTGTTGCTGTAAAGAAAGGAACCAGAGGCATGTGATGTGCAGACCGTAGCGTTTGAGCCAAGATGGCACCCTGGGTGGCGTTGATGTCCATTGTGGATCGTGGAGAACAGACGGTGAGGACCGGTGAGGTCCTGACCTCATGCAGCTTTCAGCATTCAGGTCCTGAAGGTCAGAGTCCGTATGAATAAAAACCTCACCACAGTAACAACAACAAAAAATAGTATTGTGTCTGGCAGTTGCAGGAGGAATGAAACTTTCGCAGTCAGAGAAAAGATAGTCCAGTCTGAAGCACTCGTAATGGTTGAATTAAGTCCCATAAAAGACATTTCAGAAAGAAATCAAGCCTCTTACAGAGAGTGAGGCTGTCAGACAGAAAGAGACTGATAAATTGTTAATACCAAGGTCAATTTATCCGATTAAAACGTCTCTGCTTTGGGGTTTGAATATGCACACAGTTTGGCAGGAGCTACATTTGCATCCACGTCTCGTTATCTTAATATTTATCCAAGAAAATACATCTTAAAATAGGATAAGATCAGAAAATTATCTCTTTTGTGAAACTCTTACTCAGAGGCCAGAGTGCAAATCAATGACAATTTTCAGAGCATGCATTTTAAATACGTTTAAATAGCACGTAGCATGCGGTTGTGTCATGTTCGAATGAAAGCTGACCCTCTGAAATGATCTTTAAAATGATGTATAAATGATGCATATCAGATGTAAGAGGTCAAACTCTTTGCTTGCATACTAATTCAGAGCAAAAAAAAAATAAAAAATCAGGTAGAAGAATTAGCGGACTGACAGGGTCCTGCAGGCAGAGCCGCGCTTCTGACCTACCAGCGAAAACAAGCGAGATGAAGATGGAAAGGCTAACCTTAAGAGACATCACAAGCACTCATTATCATGCTGTCTTTGGCATTCTTTGAGACACGTGATATTTAACAAAGGGACTTTTCTTCGCCCCGCTTTTAATTAGCACGGAGGAAGATGACCTTTTTCAATTGTACCGCAGCCCCGTGTCCCCTTCACAGACGAATTTCTAATGTCTTTATTGGCATCGCGGCTTTAATGTGCTCAGATTACTGGATTTAAAACCAATGTCTACATCTGAATCTGTGGATATTAGCGCCGGAGATTTACTTCAGTGCTCCACAGATGAGGGGTTGTACTGTGCCTCTCCTTCGTGCACTGCAGCACACACCTCACTATGGTAGGTAGCATATCTAGCCGCATGTATTTTCACACATATGGGCTGATAATACTGAAATATCCTGCAGGTTTAACAGTCAAACTGTGGCTCCATCCAGCCTGTTGATAATCCCTGCATGATCTGCCTTCGTGTCTCTTAGCTGCCGTGCGGGTACATGCTGTTCGCCCAGTGTTGGGAGTTTGAGCTCTGCTAAGTGAAGAAAAAGAAACAGGGATGTAATATTTAAGCCACATTGCCAGAGAAAGAAGAAAGTGTTTGGCAGTTAACGGCTCTTCAAAACCCCGACCTTTCCGCAATATGTGTCGTACCACGTTCACATTACAGGTGGAGGGGATGGCGCTGCATCTAAGCGTGATATTACTGGATATTTTCGAGGAGAACTCGTGTTTTCGTAACCCGTAAGTGTTTATTGTGTCTAAACCTAACTTGCGAACTGGTGACAGAAGCTGGGTGTTTTTGACAAAATGTTGGGACGTTTCCAGTCATGATTGTGGTGATCGAAACAGGTATTTTAAGCCAATACACAATGTTTTCCTCACCCTAACCCAGTGCTTTTAGTGCCTTTACCTAACCAGTGCATGAACACGGTGTGATCACAACATAAAACGGAAAATTGCAACATGAATTAAGAGAATTAAGATGGATGTGGTTAAGTTTTCTCTACAATCCAGCGAGTTTGGCTCCTTCTGTTCTGGATCATAAAAGATCAGACCGTCCGTCCACACCAGGGGTTAATTGCTCTTGACCGCTGTTTAAGGCTTTGACAACACTCTGGAAATTTCCAGCCGTGTTTATGGCGTCCAAAACAGGTATTTTAAGCCAAACCATGATGTTTTCCTCAATCTTACCAGGTGGTACGTGTGCTCAAACCTAACCAGAGCATAACCACAGCGTTCTGACGAGAGACAAATAGACATTTGAACCTAAACAAGCATAAGGTTTCACTATGAAGACACGCTTAGCCAGTGCTTAGCCAAAACTTATTCTGGCAGCTCGCTCGGTTGGTGTGAAAACAGGTAACAGAGGACCAAAAAGCCAAAAGTTATTTTATAAATAACTGGAGGCATTTATGCACTAGGGCCTTTTGGAGAATTTCCTATTTTCTTAGTTGTTTGAGGAGACCAGAGGGCGTTCTGGTGAGCTGTGCTGCGTTCCCCTAAAGACGCTGTACTGTGTTGTTATCTTATGGAGAATTCACCTGTCCTGCCTGGTCTGTGATGGCAGTGAACCAGAAGGTCCAACAACACAAGAGTCTGCAGGGGCTGCCGGCCTGAAGTCAACCTGCAGGCGAAACACTGCTGTACCTGCAACAAAATGCTTCAATATGGCGCTCGATGGAGGATGCAGACGGAGGCAGTGGCTTTCCCTGGACTCCGTAGACTCAAAATAACAGAAGAGAAAAAGGGATAGAGGAGGTTTATCATCAGTCGGAGGAGCTGAACTCACTGCTGCCCACAAACACCGACCATCTGATATCATAAAGCCCTTGAAAAAGAAGCACTGGACACGAAGGCGATTCATGGTTAGTACAAGCCAAGGTGGGAAAAATACAAAAGGACTTCAAAATGAGCCCCTTTAGGCCGCAATGGTTAATTATTCTGTATAATGTAAGTTTGCACTGCACCAAATGCCTTGGAAAAAAAAACTTTGATAGATACGGAGGCAGCTGAGTCACTCTGGAGTTGTCGATAAGAGTTCTTCACACTGTAGTCTGGATGCAATCTGGCACAACAAAACAGTGAAAAGTCACAGCGACACAAATAAATGGAGCCTTTTGAACGATACGGGAGCCATTAATAAAGTGACCTTAAGAACAAGAAAACATGTTGAAGCGGTCGCTGGAGTGTGACTGCAGCCCTTTTGGCAACGGCTTCTTAAAATTCTGACGCACCGCTGAGAGAGAGCGAACCCAGCAACGGAGATAAGAGTGTTGTTTGAGTTGAAGAAGTGTTGCGTCAACCGAGCTCGTAAGATCCTCCTGGCTCTCCGCTCGCACAGGGAGGAGAATGTTTTTTTTTTTTCTCGTGATGAATATTTTCCTCTGAGTAAACCAAAAATGGGCAGCGTGGCCGTAAAACATAATCCCCCCCCCACCAAAACTAATTGAAAAGAGACATCAAACCGGCATTTATATGCCCGCTTGCTTATGCCGAGCAAAGACGATGAATGAATAAAAAAAAATAGAAAAAACACAATCAAAGCACCAAAGTGTCGAGTGTTTGGACTGACTGTTGGGCACGATCGATGGAAGTAATGCCTGTTTCGAGAGCAGTGAAGAACGTGTTTGTCTCCATTTCCTCTCTTTGGTGAGAAACCGGGACATTTAGCTGCCTCGACTACACGAACAGGCGCCTGTGCACATACATGCATCGTCTCCCAGGGAAATGATTATTTCTCCCTCTTGGCTCACCTCTCTCCCAGCCAACTCGCAGCACTGAATCAGTGTCAGAGCAGCAGAAGGGGGGGAAAAAAAAAAAAAGAGGCTGCGAGCTGTCTCCCTCCTTTGCTCTCTTGGGCATTCACCGTAGTGTGAGTCGTGTCTGATGGACAGGGCAGAAAGAGAGGTGGAGAAAATCCTCTGTTTACTTAAATAGCAGCAGGAGCAGAGGCCTGCGAGCGGCGTGGATCGAGGATGGAAGCGGCGTCAAAGAAGTCAGGAAGGCAAGAATCAGGGGGCCCGCCCATACGGACCGACACGACTCCACGTATTTATCCTTCGTCCCACAGCTAGTCTGCACAAAGAAGTCCAAAGCTACAGTGATAGTGCACTGCACTGCTAACTGAGCTATCTAGCTAAGTTAGCAGCAGTTAACACACAATTTATTTTGAGCATGAATTCAACAGGTACACAATTTAGCTACATATTGCTCAAGAAATACAATTTGTGACCATAAATCTATATCTATATATCTATCTATACTCTCCTCGTCGGGAGTCGCACCTCTAATTTTCGTGAATTTGTGACATCACACCATATGCTCTGTTGTTGTTGGCGGTGCTGCGTTAGGCGTGCGTGAGCTGACCAATCAGAGCAAACGGGGGGAGGCTCAAAGTGACAGGAGCTGAAACAGACAGAGCTGCAGGACACTCTGAGAAAACTGATGTGTTTTTTGAGCATTAAAGCATGTAAACCTATTCTAGCGGTAACCCCAAAATAACATCCAAGCAATCGTACTCAAACGTGGTCCGATAGATTAATAGTTTCTGGCTGGTACAGATGACTTCCATCCACCATGTTGCTCCAGAACAAAGCTCGCACTCATTTTATGGCGTCTTGTATGAAGAACTGCCGTCATATCTAATTCAATTTTCAAGCATCAGTTCTCTCCAAGAAATTCCGAATATGTTATAAAGTGAGCGACTTCTGAAAAGAGGTTTGACTTAATTCTGATTGGTGCCTATTATCTTGACAGAGGGATTGGGAAGGGACTAAGTCCTTGTTTCTCCTGTTTGCTCACAAAGGAAACGCAGTGTGCATATATGTCTATAACCATTATCCGCGTAAACCCCCCCGAGCCGCCGTCCTCCCGGCTGTAGGGCTTCTCTCAGATGTTGGAATTACAGAAATGTAGAGGCGCAGCGAGGGATTAGTGGAAATGAATCCACATAGGATTTTCTGTATAAGCATACACAGGATGAGTCTCTCAGCGCTGCTTGAAATGTAGGTTTTCCCCGCTGCGTTCTTGAAAGCATCATTTGAAGATGCGTGTTTCCCGATTGCGTTATTCAAATGAGACAAAAAGGGAAACAAACACGAGGACACGGTGACTTCTAGAGAAGATGCAAGTTGGAAAAAAAGTTAAATCCCGAACCATCTGTCAGCTTCCTGGAAAAACTCAGAATAAACTCTACGATCCTGTCGGTCACATAGGAGGCTCTGCGTGACCTTGGCCCAGGTGACATTTCTTCCGATCCCCTCATTCCTCGTTCCACTTCCACCACTCCGATCCTCAAATCTTGGCTTTTCATCCGTCCACGCCCCCAAACTGCAAAAACAAAAGGCTGTTGTGTAAAGCTTTACATACTAACTTCGGTAATGTGGTGAGAGCAGTGTTTCTTCATTATCTGGGGATTTTGAGCCACCAACCTTGGGATTAGTGGCTCAAACAGATAAAGCAAAGGACACGTGAACTGGCTGTTCATGAAAAACATTCAGAACAGAACTGTAGAGCGCTCATAATGCATTATTTAGTTCCGAAAGCATCCAGTGAGGGTCCCTGACAAACCAGGATGACTGATGTCGGGGCGGTCAGGAGTTGCTGCTGTGTGTTCTGCACTGTTTGGACTCGTCGAACCATGTCGGTGGCTTTTTGGCCACGTGGAAATGTCGGCGGAGCCAGTTGGTGAAAAAGAAAGGCAGAGTCCTTTGAGCCGGTAGCTGTAGTATGATTTCACCCTTTTACCACGGTACCTCCTTATTTTGTCACCTCCACACCACTCGGATATATTCTCAATTAGAAGTGGCTTTATAAGTGAGAGTGCCGTTTGTTTATCTGCAGACCTGACTAGCGATGACAAGCCACTACCGCCACCTCGTGGTACGGAGATGCAATTCAACTCTCGCAGAACGTAGTAGCTAGTAGGCCGTCAGCTGCAGTCCTCGCGGTGTGTTCAAGTGCAGCTTTTTAGCCCAGACACGAGTAACGTGAGGCGACAATAAGCCTTCGTCGCCGCTAGTTCTTTTGATGTCGGTTCGGTGTGTCTGGGTCTCAACAACTGCTTGACTTTTGCTATGTGAAAATCAGATAGAGGGCTTGCTTGAGTATCATGTTTCCGTCGATGCTGTCGTGTCTCACATTCACTTCTAAGACTTTGCCTACACGTCCTGCCTTTGCCAGGTACAAGACTACAAATTCCAGCATCGCTCTCATACTCTGTTCATCAGTTTGTCATCACTCCGCTCAGCATTCACGACCCTCATCGGAAACGTGACATTACCTCTTTGTTGGAGCTGAGTGCTCAGTTTCACTGATCATGAGATTGACGTGTACCTTGAGCTGCAAACATGTGTTCAAATGTAAATGTCCTCGCTGCCATTTGAAAAAAACAGCCATGGATTATAAGACATGGGACCAACATGTGTGATATTTGCCTTCATACCGCTTCTGCAGAAGCTTGTGTGTACTTACGTTCATGTGAGTATATGTAGGCTTAAGTCAGTTTATGTACCGTAGGTGTCTTTTACATATAATTTATCTTACTTTTAATTGTATTTTTAATGTGCAAACTAATAAACAAATTCCCCTAATGTACCGTAAATGCCACTGGAAACCCAGACTACACAGGACTAATGCATGCGTGTGTGTAGCATTACAGGAATAGATAATTTAGCACTGGATAGACAGGACATTTGCATTAAACCTGCAGCAGAGGGTATTTAGAGTGCAAGGATATCCGTTTTTTTACACACTGGGTGACATTCACAAGGTTTGCATCCATAATGCTGCGTGCAGCGAGCAGTTCCCCCTCTGTTTACACTCATATATTTAAAGGTGACATGTGTAGCATCGTCTCATTAATACATCACTGTCAAAAGAAACCAATATATCCCCCCAGGCTGCTATTTCTTCATCCCGCAGTTGTCTAGGCGACACAGTTTCCTAGATGCAGGGATATTTCCGATGTTTGCTACTCTAGATACACTAGAATTCAGTTGGTTATTTTTTTATTTTATTAATATTTCCAGCTGTGCCTTCTGTTGATACTTCTGGACAGCCATATGAAAGCCCTACATTTGTTATTAATAAGGTTTTATAGGTTCTTGTGCAGAAGGCCAAAGTCTGCGCCAACGGAAGCTCATCTCTCCCACAGAAAACACTGCTCCTGAAACGCCTCGTCAGTAGCTCCGCCTTTAATTCTGTAGTTTTGTGACATCACACTACATCACCATGTCACACGTTTGCATAATTTATGCTGAGCGGCTAGTATGGCACCTGAGAATTGATTTAGCACAGCTGCTGCATTGTTGTTTGCAGTGCTGGCTCGGGCGTGTGTGAGCTGACCAATCAGAGCAGTCTGGGTATTCAGGAGGAGGAGGGGCCTTAAAGAGACGGGAGCTAAAACAGAGCGTGACAGACAGAGGGGGGGGGGGATACAGAACTTTAGCAATCAACAGTATAAGCAAATGGATGTGTTTTTTAGCATTAAAGCATGTAAACCTAAAAATGAGCGTGTCTCCCCTTAAGATGTCAGTCAATCCATTGATTATTTCTCCAATTAATCAATTTTTTAGTCTTTAAATTACTTGTTTTGTCCATAACCCAAAGATATTACGTTTACGGTCATAAAGGGGTCAAGAAACGAGAAAGAAAAAGGCTGGAAACAGGATATTTTGACAGTTTTAGTCATACTGAATTGATCCAAATCAATTATCAAAGTAGTTGGTTGCAGCTTTTGTAAAACTGGATCACAAACAATCCTTTAAAACAACGGAGGAGAGTCAACCACTGATGGATAATTATGTGATTGATGTTGTAAAACTTCATTTGGCGTGAGAATCCTTCAAACAAGGAGTTTTATTTTTGTGTCTAAGTTTGTTAAAAAAAATAAAGAAAAAGAAAAAAAGATCCTTGATTAATCGATTGGTTTCATCCATGAAAACATCAGAAAATGGTCGATGGTGACGTCTTCAAATGTCACAAAGATGTTCAGAAATCAAAGCGGAGTAAAGAAACAAGAAAATATTCACATTTGAGAAGCTGGAAACTGAGAAATTCTTTAAAAATGACTCAAATCGAATCAAACCAAAATGATTACGAAAATAGTTGCCGATTAATCGTTGCAGCTCTAATAAAAATGGAGCAGAAATCAATAAAAAAAAAAAAAGCAAACAAGGAGAGGCAACCACTGACGGACAACAGCTTCAATGCAGATGCTGAGTGTCGTGAGAATCCAACACACCCGAGTGTTATTTTGGTGTCTGCGTTTCTTCTTTATGTGCCTGAAAGGTGAAAAGACGCTGGTGTTCTGAGGGGTCAGCAGTATTGATTGCAGGTCTTAGGCTGCTCCCTCAAAGCTCACACATCAGTTTAAGCGCTGGCACCATTGACATTCAGCTGAAATGAGGAGGGGGGAAAGCATGTCGATTACCCGCGAGGGAGACGGCAAGGACACGCCTTGGACATGGCGACCGACAGCTTCATCAGACGCTTCTGTCTCCTCCTGCTCGTCGTTTGTTCATTAATACACAATATAGAAGTGGGTCTTCAATTAAAGCCGCACGCAACATCACATCAGAGGCGTTAAAAGCCCGTCGGACAATGAGTATTTAATGTCCTCATTTAGGTCCAGAGGTTTACTTTATAGATTAGACAGTTTGATTGTCTTTTTTTTTCGGTCCCTTGTGACAGGGGACAGCGGAGTGTTTTCGGGGGGGGATGCATTTGTCAAAAATCGTCACACTCTCGGGATTTTGTGCGTAATGAAAAGTGCGTGAATTTGAATCAGTCAGTCTTCCCGTGTCATCGAAATAACGCACATTCTGAGGTGGCACGGTGTTTTCTGGGAGAGGCAGCGAAGCGTAAAGTGTCAGGAATCGTTGTGCTTATTTTGCGTGTGTCAGTCAGGGTTTGTGGATTTAGAAAAGCTCCTCATTTTGACACAAACGGGCCGTTTTTTTTGTCAGCGCGATTGAAACAATACCATCAGTGAGTTACATTGAAAGGAGATGTTGTCACTAACGATGCCTCTGTTGTTTGGGGTTCGGGACATTTATCTCTAAAGAGTCAATTTTTGGTGTGTAGAGCTTTAAATTAAAAATGTAAAGCTCTAAACGAAATAATGAATTAAATCAGGCTTTCAATCATTGTTGGCTGCAGCTCTTATTTTGAAGCTTTTTGCACAGTTTTTACATTTAACTTGCTCATATAAGGAAGGAATCAAATTTGTTTTTAAATTCCTTTGGATGGCGTCTCTTCTATATTGTTATAATGTAATAATAATTGCTGGTAATCAATTGATAGATGTGTTTCGGACTTTCCAACGAGCTACCTGCTGCAGAAAATGGCAATTTTCTTAAATAAAGATACTTTCTGCAAGATGAGTGTCGTAAAGATTCATCAGAGGTGTCATTATGATACTCTAAAGACATAATAAACCAAGAAAGAATGCACACGCTCATATGAAAGAGGTCCTACCACTTTTTATTGTCCATATGTGAGCGGATTGTAAATGTGACGTGAAAAACGAGACCTTCTCCGTCTCTGTCGGTTGCCTTTACAAGCCTGTGGGCGATTTCTGTTCAAGTTGTCTAACGCAGCTGGATGGTGGATTTCTATTGTGAAGGGCTTGTGTTGGATTTTCTGCGACAGTCCAAAGGATGAGACTTGATGCTCTGCCAACAGAGAGCAACAGTAGCTAACGTCAGATAAGAAATGGAGTCTCCTAACACACAAGTGTTTCAGTATGTCCGGCGTAAATAATGTGTCCGATCCCGAGTTTTTCCATTTTGCAGTTGTTCGGGACTCAACCAATGTGGAAAGCAGCGGCAGTGACAAGCAACACCCAGTCTCTTTGACGTTCGCATGCCCTCACACTCTGTTTTTAAAAATCTAGTTAAGCCGTCAGTATGAGGGACTTCAGTAAATATGTCACGCCACTTTCTCAGCCATCTGCGGCAATAAGTCGTCTCCTCTCGCGCGTCTTTGCTTTTGCTCTGAAGAGCTGAAAAACACCATAAATCCTGCAGCACAGCTGCTGTATTTCAGTCGCTCCTTCACTACATTAAGCTGTGATTTTAAGATAATGCGGAACGCTGGATACACAAAAAATCTAAATCAATATGACAACAGTGGGCGGATAAAATAGAAACAAAAGGCGCACACACACGTGCACACACACTCTTTTTCTCATTACCTGGGGAGCCACACAATACGGCGGAGTTGATTAGGATTGCCGACAAAAGGACAGTAGGCTCCAGCTGCCGCTCTGAATTCATTGTCATTAGCAGTGGAACACCAAGCCCTTTTCAAACTCATTAGTTGATAAAACAACCCTCTGATTTCCCATTAAAAAACCCATTCGTCCTCCCTCGCTGGCGATGCCCTCCCCCCTCCTCACCACCACCACCACCACAGTCCTGCATTTCCACACCTTCAAAGCCGCCACTCCTCAGACTGGGAGAGAAATGGCTGTTTCTTTTTTTATGCATTTTTTCTCAAGGATTTCAGTTCAGATTCCTCCCAGATTGATTACGCATGTGTTCGGTTTCACGGCTAACAATTACAGTCATGATGATGAAAGAAAAAAGAAAAAAGAAAGCTTCACAAAGAGCCACTGATGTGGACTGATTACTTATTTTGCATCTGGAGCATTTGCATTATTGCAGAGTTGATTTCCACCTTTCCACATTTCGGTTTAAGTTTTTTCTTTTTCTCTTTCTCCCCCTCTTTCCTCTCGGGATTCGGAGCTGATGGGCTCTATTAAAGGACTGAAATAGAAAAGTAATTGTTTTTCATGCAGTTGTTCTGCGACTGGATTTTCTTTTTTGCCAAAGTAACCAACCGAAACTTGAAGCTTAAAGAGGAACACATCATGTCTGTTTCCTGGCAGAATAACAATTTATTTAAATTTAGACAAAAGGAAATACATATTTGTGCTTTGTGCAGTTTCATCAACAGCATATTTTATATACACGTATTTATAGATATATAATCTAAATTGAATGATCACCACCAATTGAATATTAATAAATATCAAAGAACCACCCCTCCCCCCTGCACCCATTGGCACCTATCGGATAATTTAAAGGTGTAAAAAAAAAAACATTATCTTGTTGTTTTTTTGTTTTTTTTTCCAAAAACATTCATTCGAAGATACGCAGTGTCAAAATTCAAGTCAGTATGTCTCTTCCAGCCAGGATCAACATCGACTTCTCTGAACTTTCATTATCTCAAACAAACGTCACAAACCCACAAGTACCAGCAGTGTTTTTTTGTCTCCGTTGTAATCCGCACGGGTCAAACCAAGACAGAAACGAGAGAGGGCAAATCACAAACAACACCAGCCTGAACCCCAGCGCAGCTTAACCTTGTCTCTCGGCTTAATCGCTCTCCGTCTGAGATCCTGAAGACGCACCTGAGCACAAAGTTTCTTAGCGGCGTTTTTTTTTTTTTTTTTTTAAGAAGCAGATAACGCCTCTTGACACATTTCCTCATTGTAATGTAGATCTGACAGGCAGTTTTGGTTCTGAGAGAGAAGAAGAAAAAAAGAACTAGGGTAGGCAGAGAGCCTTTTACAAATTTGCATGGATGTCCTCGTGTCGCAGCACTTTATAGGTGATCCAGTAGAAGATGTTGAATATCAGGAAGCTCAAAGGGAAGACGGCTCTGGATATGGTGTCAATGCGCTTGGCCCGGTCCACGAAACGCTTGTGGAGTACCTCGCCGTCGTACATGGTGACCGGAGGGGGGGGAGGAGGGGGGGCGAACACGGTGGCGGCTTCCACGGCGGTCCCATCCTTGGTCTGCAGGCAGTGACCCAGTCCGTAACCCCGGAAGTAAAAGCCGCGGCTCTCCCTCACCAGTTCCTCCTCCTGTGGAGTCAAGCATAGGGAAAACAGATTGGCCTCTTGCTGTCAACAAGGATTAGCTCAGAGCTTTTTCATATCTCCTCTCAGTGGCCCGTTCCCAAACGCGTCGGGGAAGAGGAGGGGTGGCACAAAAGGGCAGCAGAGTGCAACAGAGTGAGAACAAACACAAGCATGGGCAAACATCTGAAGAATTCAAGGATGAAGGTCTAAAAATACAGCAGATGATGTGTTCCTGATTGTGTGTAAAACAGGCACCAGCACCAGTTTAATCCTCCCGTGTTGCCACTATAGTACATTCAAGTGACAGAAGTAACCATAAAGAGCCGACAAAGAGCTGTTTGAGAAACCCAGATTCTTTTCAGCCGCACTTGTTTTAAAGGATTTTTCAAAATCCTCAATGACTCTTCAAACAAGATTTTGGATCCGTCTCTTAAATTGCAACTTTATTTTCTCATCCAGGTAGCTAGAAATTGCATAGAGTATGTGTGGGTGCAACACAAGAAAATATCAACACATTTAGTGTCTGAAAATATAAAAATAAGAAAGTAAAATCATTACTGATGTCACGCTTATACGATTTTAAGATTCGGACTTCAGGCTTGCAATGGAGCACACCATGACTGTTTGGGTTAGCAAAACTCAACGTAAGACACAGTGAGGCAGGAAGGTAACAGAACAAAAGGCGAGCCTGAATCAGATGTAACCCAAAAAGAATCCCAAAATCCAAAAAGCAAGCAGCAAGCTGACAGAAACAAGTGGGGGCAAAACCAAACAGAGTCAAAGAGAAATGCGAAAACCAAATGGAGAACGAGGAGGAGCATACGCCGGAGACAAGACTGAAGAGTTGATAAAGAGAGAGGGGGAAGACGAGGACTTAAATACACAGGGAGTGATGACGAGTTGAACACAGGAGAGCAGGAATACCGAGGGAAAACAGACAAAGAGAGGAGGAGAGCGTGGACCAAACAGGAAGTAACACAACATGACACACGAGGAAGTAAAACATCTTAGTTCAGAGACCTGACAAAGTTGTCTGCTGCTATAATAATGTTGAAAATAAATCATATATATTATCTCTAACGATCGCTGTGTGTTAGTTTGTCGGGACGAGCGAGCCGCTTACCTCTGCGATCTGAATGTCATGGCGATTATATGAAACGCACAAAAGGACGCTCGCCTAAGATAAACTCTCCTTTAATCAATTAAGTTTTTTTTCCGAAGTTCCGATGACACGACGAGGGGAAACGGAGGGCACCGTCATTAGGAGGAAGAGAGGAAATTATAATCCTGAAAGTTAATCAAAAAATTAACCTCCGTCTCTCCTTTTCAGCTCTTTTCAAAGTTGCCTATTAATAAAAAGTCATGATCTCAACCTCACCAAAAAAAAAAAACGAAAAAAAAAAACCCTGCACTTGGCATTATGCTTTGATGAATGGCGGGGGGGACTTTCTTTTTTTTTTTTAATACAGTGAATGAGACACTGTTCCCGCCCTCTGAAGAGAATATTAATAGACATGCAGCTTAACTCTGACAGCCCTCTGACACTTTGAGAGATTCACTTTAGCAGGAGGAAAGTGAAGATGTGGGATCTAAATTGGATGATTAGTAGTCAGCGTGAAGTGCCCTGAAAGCTCTGATCCCTGTGTCCCCGCCTCCCCCCACCACCTCTGTCTGATCCTCTCTCACCGACCCTGGCAGCTCTCTGGTTCTCTGCCCAACATCACATCTCTGCGCAGGACGGACCTGGCAGTGAGACCCCACCAGCTGCTGTCAAAGGTCCAATCCCACTAATGTATTTCACACCTGTCTCCACCTGTCTCTTACTGTTAAAGTTCCCCGGCAGAGTATATTCATTTAGTCCTCTGAAAACTCTCCCTACCTCTGATCTCTGACGACTGGCCTTTGCTTTCAGCGTCGCCGTTATAACTTCGTAGCATCTCCCTGGTTGTGTGGCTAACTTTATGGTTACTAACTGTGTTGTCCCAGTGACAAATTGCACCACACAGCGGTGGGTATGGCACAGCTTAATTATCCCTCCTACACCTTCCTAAACGATACAGTACATCATGTGCTGGAGTCTAATGGTGCGTTTCTCGAAAGATAATAGGTGCTCATCGCCGGGGCTCTCAGCGGCGGCTACACACTTTGTGATTTGTTGGCAGAAGATCAGTTGAGGCGGCGGCTCTGATTATCACATCGGGCTCTGTGGAGAGTAAAGCTACTGTGGAGACGCTTGTTTTAGGGAGTGATCAGCGACGGCCTGAGTTTCCTATTAGGCAGCGGTGGAACAAGTGTTCAAAGAAGTATTCAGAGCTTTTACTAAGTGAAAATATTCTGCTAACAGTCCTTCATCCAAAACCTTTATTAAAGGGTAACTTCAGAAATGTTACACATTAAAGTATGTTTACAGGTCTTTGAGTGAAAAAAGTATTTTGTGGCTACAGAGTGGCAGCTTGTAATCTGATAAATGTCCTCCAGTGATGTCACACAGTGGCTAAGTTGCATTGTGGGTAAAGAAAAAAGGACTGCGTTGAAGAAGAATGCAATGTCAGACCGTTGGACTGTTTTTTCAAAACCCGGTGCCTACATTACCCACAATGCAACGCAGCCACTGAGTGACATCACTGGAGGCAAATTCACATTCTTTATTCACTTCTTTCACTCCCCCGAGACCAAATTGGGGCAATTGCCCTTTAAGTAAAGTTTAGGTTTTCTGGTTTGTATCTGTATGAAGCTACATCCAAGAGATTAGCTTAGCATAAATACCATAAACTGTCTCTGTCTGACGGTGACAATTGCTTTTTTTTTTTCTCCTCCAGACTAAACAACAAAGATGTAACCTGTGAAATGCTAGACGTTTTCCCCTATATTCAGTCCTAATGCTAAGCTAAGCTAACTAGCGACTTGCTTCTGGCTGTAGCTTCAGTTTTTAACGGCACAGACAAAACACTGATCCGATCCGAAGCCGATTTCTGGAGTCTCTAAAATTGACAATAAGATGATTTGAAATATACAAACAAAATGTCAACAGTGAAGGCGAGCGTCCCGGGAAAGAAGAGAACAAGAGGAGGACATGTACGTTTCTTTAAAGTAGTCTTGAAAACAGCTTACACATTGGGAAAGAATTTCAAGTTAGTGGTTATGTTGGTACACAGAGGCACAAGGTTAGAAGGAGAGGGCTGCAGTGACGGGGTGAGATCAGCACAAAGTGGGAACGGTTGAGGGAGAGAAGCCGGGACATATTCAGGTTTGAAGTCAAAGTTGCACGACACAATCAATCTGGAGGACTGGGTGCACGGGCAAAAATTGGGTTTGAAGGTCGGGGGGTGGGGCACACAGGGTTCAGCTATTTACCCTGGCACAGGCGCCGCAGTGCTGATTCATATTCCTGTAGGTTGAGTTGTTACTCGGGATGTCATTCACTTTCCGCAATGACTCAACGCTCCCCGGCTGACTGGCAATCGCCTCCAGTGGAAAGAAAGGCAGACAAATCGAAGTAAAAGTTATTGCTCTTTATTTCACCTTTTGTCGTCAAACAAAACTTGGGTTGTCTCTCATTAAGAGTGGAAAATATAATTAGTTTTGGACAAAGTTAACATTTCGCTGGGGATGAGAATTTCCTCCCCTGCTTCATTTAAATGAAAATCCTACCTGTGCCATGCCAGAATAACACAGCGAATAAAGATGCAGACTTCAAATCCGAACAACAAACTCAAGGAGACGTTCTCAGCTTTTAATTAAAGCGGCACTGCGAGTGCGATAATACAGGACATTATCTGTGCCTGTACGTTGAGGGAACTGGCTTTTGAAGACTGCACATAAAGAATCCTCAAGGAGCCGGTTCGAGCTATTTCTGTAAAGACTATAAACGGAAGTTTTATTTATTAGTTTTTGATTTTGTCTTGTGTGGATGTGCTCCCTATAGTTCCTTGAAAAAAAACACCAGAGGTAGTCGGACACAGAGCGCATTGATTAAAGCTGGTCAGTGTGGGATTTGTACACTCCATCAGACTCGCAACCTCGCTCTGGTACAACACACCGGTTCATGCGTCGATACCTCTCAGATGGATAGTTTGCGACCTCAAACTCCTCAGCGGGAGTAATTGTGCAAGTGATGTGGCCAGGGGAAGTCCTCTCCTCTACAGACCATCATTTTCTCTGTCCCTGTATCGACGCAGGAGGGCAGACTGCCCAGTAAATCTGCCGGACTCTTCTGCCTCTTCAGGGAACTTTGCCATTGAGTCTTGGGAAGCTGCCCAGCCTGTGAGCTGTTTAATGGGATTTCTCAAGATGTCCCGTCTGTTCCTCTCGAAACAAACGTCTCGGTGTCACAAAAGGGTCTCTCACCTCTTGTAAACAACTTTATTTGTCATCTTACAAGCTGCTCGCCTTGGAAATTGTCGGGAAGTGTGTTTGGATGGCAAATGAAGCCGAGATAGAAAAATGGCTTCGTTTAAAGGCTGATATCACAGGTCAGAGGGGGATACACAGTCTGCACAGAGAACAACATCCTCGGCCTTTAAAAGGTTGATTTGGATAAAGAAAATCTCCTTTAAACCAACATAATAAAATGACAGCATGGACATTTAGGATGACAAAATTATAGACAGATCCAGGAGGATGGTTGGACGGTCAGAAATGTTAATGAAGGTCATAAAAACATAATATTGTAAGAACACTGCAAAAAATCTTGACCCTTTTTCAGAATTTTAAACATTGCCGGCTTCATCTATCTGTTGAACCGATGGCTTTTCATCTTTCAAGCCCAGGTGACGTTTACGTTGATGTTTCTCGCGCCTTCGTTGAGACATGACGGCACATTAACGGAGATATTTGCCACCTGGTGCACAAGAGGGAGCAGAGCAAAGGCCGGAGAGAGAGAGAGAGAGAGAGAGAGAGAGAGCGCTGAGATAAAAATGTTGTGATGGCGAGGACGAGTGTTCTTTCACAGGCTGCGTCGCTGATGGATTTTAGGGTTCTTGCTGAGTGATTGGATCCTACATCAGTGCACAATTTTCTGCCAAATTAAGAATGGTTTGGGTTATTTTACATGACAGATTTCTGTCTGTGCTGCGTTTGCTCTTCTCTCTGGCTCGAAAATGGAAAAGGGCTCAGCTGGAAAAAAAGGGGGGAAGCCACGCATCGCTGTGCACAAACTAAGATTGAGATGAGCTCCGTGATTGTTGGCTCGCGTCACCAGGCTACTGTCAATCAAATCTGAGTTACTTTTCATAATGATTTTTGCTTTATTAAGAGAAGACTTTAATGCACGCCTTATCAGAATGTGGTGTAGAAGAACACTCTAACAATGAACTGCAATAATACATCTTCGAGGAGAGACTGGGGTTTGCATCCTGCGTGTGGCCAAGTTTCTTCTTTTTTCAGCTGAAAAAATGTTGTTATAACACAAAGCAAGATGTTTTCCTAAACCTAACCGAGCAGTTGCGTTGACTAAACCTAACCAAACGTTTTCTTCCCTCAACCTAATCAAGTAATTTTGTTGCCTTAACCGAACTAAGTAGTTCTGCCCCCAAAGCTGAACCAAACTGCAAGTATCTGACAACATTAATAGCGGTCCAAAGTCATAATAAGCCACAATATGTGAAGTGTTTGTCATCAAGCTTCATTTTGAAAGTCTAACTGTACATTGCATATAGTTTTTGTGCCTATCTTGACTGTGGAGCCCTTCATGTGCAATATTTTTGCTAGAAGGGCGAGTAAAGAGTCACAGTTAGAAGCTTAAGGCAAGCTGACCAAGCTGCTGAACTTGATGAGTTGGGAGTCGGTAGTGTAGAAACACGGCAGCGCAACATGGTGGACCATGTGGAAGAGGACCCACTCCCTCAGTAGATTTAAAATAGAATAGAATAGAAATACTTTATTGATCCCAAACTGGGAAATTACCTCGTTACAGCAGCAAAAAACACTCTTTACTTGACATAAATAGATATATAGGATATACAAAAGGTAATGAAAGCTGATTGATCACCTTAAATCCTAGACGCAGGACCTTTTAACTCACCTAAAGGCCGATGTAATGTTACAGAACCGCGGTGAAAGATGCAGTTAAAGTGTGTCAGCCTGCAGATGTGTGTCAGTGTTGCAGCGTGAAGGGTTTCCCAGTGCTACAGGGTAGGTCTGTGTCAAATGCAGTGACAGAGGGAAAGGATCACAAAGGCTCTTCACAGGTCAGCGGTCACAATGGAAACGAACTGAACTGAAATCTTCCTCATGTAATGTGACAGCCAGCTGTAGCGTGTTGATGTTGTCAGTTCCTGGATATACAGCATCCCACAGTAACAAAGAGGCAGAAGTCAATGTTATCGAGGCTGACAGGGAGCGGAGTGCGTGTGTTTTTAGAATCTTTAGAATGCTTTAGCCCGTGTTTGCGTGCGTGCAAGTGTGATTTACACTTACTATTCTTTGCTGCCGCTGCTTTTTCCTCAGCCTGATGAACTCCTTGTGTTGCCTTGAGACGAAGTTTACCGCCGCGTACTCCAGCAGGGCAGCAAACACAAACAGGAGGCACACCGCCATCCAGATGTCAATGGCCTTCACGTAGGACACCTGGGAGCAGACAAGGTCACAGAATTGTCAACAGCCGATCAATGAGGCTAATAGATAAAACGTGGGTTGCTCACAATCTACCCATTCCTCAGCCTCTGGCACGTAATGACACACATCTTCGGGACTGCCAAGGTTTATAATGAGTCAGTGGGATGTGGGCAGTTGACACATAGCCGTGAGACAGGTCACGGCTAAGACTCGAGGAGAGCCCTGGTTGGGTCGTTCATGAGAGCGGATATGTCACAGCAAATCAAGCAACGGCCACCGAGCAAGCATTGTGTTGAAACCTCACTCAATTGAGCAGCAGTTTGCTGACTGTTACAGATATGCATGCAGGAAAGTGTGGGGGGAAACAGGAAATGACACATCAGTGGTGTACAAACTTGTTTGGGACAGAGGACAACAACATGTAAATGAGAGGATGGCCGGACGACAAACATTCTGACTGTACACCCTGAATCTTGATTCAGAATCAGATTGTTTAATTAAAGAACAATCTGTAATGTATGTGAAACATTATCTACATCCAGTCAAGCCAAAGAAACAAGATTCACATCCAGTCAAAGCAACAAAACTAGATCTACATCCGATCAGGGCAAAGAAACAAGATCTAAATCCGATCAGGTGGGATGAAAATCTTTCTGAACGGTAGGGGGACCAGACGCATCTGCAAGAGCAAACATGACGTTTAACAGATCTCTTGACATCTCCAGGCCTCTTGTAAGACTTTAAATGAAACAATCTAAGACGCATAAACTTACTTCAACACCAAAAAGCAATCACTCCTTCACTTTAAGGGGTCGCAAGCAATAAAGTTCTGGGAACCATTGGTTTAATCTATGTGGGAAAAGTGAAATAACAACACTCCCTCTCTCCCGTATTACCACCACTAGAGTAAAATTAAGCAAGGTGCTTAACCCCCAGCTGCTCTGGTGGAGCTGCTGTGTGGCAGATAAGACTGGTTGTACTGGGCAGCTTCCAGGTGTGAATGTGTGTATGAATGTGAACAGGGTGCTTGTGACAAACAGGATTCTGGCTCTCAGTGATTATTCCCTCATAAAACCAACAGTCTTCCTCTCCGTCAAAAATGCAGTCAAACTGCTCGGGAAGCACCAGGAAGAAGCGGTGTTTGTCAGCGGCAATCTAACGTACATCGTCCACCGCTTTCGTAACACTGATTGAACTGTTTGCTTGAACGCATTTTTATTGGACGCCATGTCATGGTGATAGATTGCAGCCCGTCTCTCCTCTGGTCTCGCTAACCTTCTCCCCCAGGTACAGTGTCCTCACCCCACCTGGCCCTTGTTTGTTTGCTCCCCAGTGAGTCTCTAAAAAAAGATTTGCGTCAGGCATATTCAGCATTTTGTGACCTCACAAACCATAACAGGTCGTCCAATTCCAAACACTGCCTCCAAATGCCTCCGTTAGCCGCTTTGGTGGAGAAACAGTATACATTTTATAGTCCCGAGTAGCAAAAAGTGTTTGTGTTTGGGTCGGCTTTGTTCGTAAATATCAGGTTTGACAGGTAAAGGTATTTCTAAATCATGCAATGCAATCAACAAAATATGTCTATTGTTTTTATTGTGACCAATATTTCACTCACTGTATCAGACTTTTTTGTGTGTGTTCCATTGATTTTCAAGCAAACGGTCAACAAGAAATGTCTTAAATAGCTAACGTTCTGTTTTTACGGTGGCCCTGAGGGTCAAAACAGTGACTGTAGGGACTACTGTTACTGGTTCTCAAATTACAATTCACTAAAACCCCCATTAACTTCCATTAAATTCTGTATCCCTGACGGTAATTCATCCCTCAGTGCTTGTGGATCCGTTTGCTCAGTAGATTGTCCACCTTCCGCTGCGTATAAACCATCATACAGCTCGTTCCCTCGTCTCTAGACCCACCTTGGGCAGCGAGGCTCTTGAGCCGGAGCTCTGCGTGGTCATCGTCAGCACGGTGGTGATGCCCAGACCCACTCTGGCAGGCGCGGCGTCCATGTTTATCCAGAATGACACCCACGAGAGGATGACGATGAGGAGGGAAGGGATGTACATCTGGATCAGGTAGTAGCCCATTTGACGCTCCAGGTGGAACTTCACCTCGATGCAGGTGAATTTACCTGAGATACATTCAACAGTCTTTGGTTAAATCCCAACGAGAGCCAGCAGTGTACAGTCTTCAAGCTGTTTTAGTTGTTGTACTGAACTCATTTGACATGCCTCCGGAGAAGACATCAGCCGGGGCACTCAATTACAATTTGGATTTTCAGCGTGGGGTCCCTGGTTTCTCAACAACTTTAAGTGGAATTCATTTTGTACCTGTGTTGTAATACTTAGTGCAGTAGCCCAGATCCTTCTCCTCTTTCAGCACAAACTGCGGGAGGGTGAGATCGTCAGCCACCTGAACGGGGTTCTCAGACAGCCACTCGAAGATCAAGTCGTTCATGGTGTAACCAACTGTGAAAAGAGACCAGAGGAGACGAGGAGGAGAGAAAAAAGACATTTAAATCAGGGGGAAATAGTGAGAAATGTGTCACTTTAGCTTAGATTATTTTGAATAGTATAGACTTTGAATTCTCCTATTTTTTCCCCCCTAAATCTTGCACATAGTTTCACACAAATTCTTGCATAATCTTGGCAATCTTGGATTGTTTCATCAGTGAATGCGTGTTACTTCTCACATTTGCAACAGATGCTTTATTGCTCGTTATTAGACATACTTTCCATTTCAGACATGTCAAATCTACATAAAACTGGATCACCAATGCAATGTGCATTTTAAATTTGGGAAGAGATGCTTGCAAAGGCTCTTCACCATTTTCAACGTGATATTGAGGATATTTTTTTATGATGCTGACAAGTCCTGTCACTGAAACTATCACAAAGTCATTGCTGTTTTACTGCATATTTCCAAATATTGCCTGAAACCAAGTGCCACCGCTGCACTAGCTGCTAAATATTCTCTTCTCGTTACCACCATTTGCTGTGATTCTCATCCCCTTCCTCCTCCTTAACCTCATTTCTTTCCTACAACACAACTCTAACTGGGATCTCGTTACCACAGTATAAAATCTGTCCATGAGAAACCTCGGCTAATGAGACAAGGAGAGAGCGAGAGAGAGAGAGAGAGAGAGAGAGAGAGAGAGAAGACGTGGAAGACTGTGGTGATGTAATGTCACTTTTGCCCATCTGTCCAGTCACCAGCTACCCCCTGCCATCATGTTTGTCACGGTAAAGGTCACCCACCACAGCTACAGTCCAGTTGTCGCGGTTGCCTGAAGGTTACGGAATAAGGGAGGACACGAGGTGCATATCTGGCTGTGACAGTGGGAGATGCTGTACTGTATGTCTACACTGAGCTGATTAGTGAATACCTACTAAGCCGTAGGCGAACAATATGGAATATCTATTCAATATCTATCTTTGCAAGATAACTCCATAATTATTTTGCTTCCACGAAAGGGTTGCAGGGTTTGCACTCCTCCTCACAGCTGTCTGATCATGGATGTATTAAAAATGCATGCGACATGCTACAACAACGCAGGATTCCCCGCACATCCGAATAACACTGATGTCCTCTGGGACCCTTTAGGAGCCTGAGTTAAGACGAGATCAATTATTCATGATGTTATAGCCTATCCTGTAATGCATGTCTGAAAAAAAAAACAACACCACTAAAACACACGTATCATGTTCATGAAAATTCACTGTCATTCACACATCCCGCTCTAACAAGCGCAGGGGAAATACCAACGCTTTCCTGAGGTAACGAGATCGGCTTCTTGTCTTCGGCCATGCTGCAGCGAAGACACGATGAAACCATAATTGACAGTGTTGAAAGTGTTGAAAATCTAACTCGTGAGGCAGATTGTCTGGAATATCTGAGCAAGGTAAACATGTCATCTTTCACGTGAAAGCGGCACTTACCTAATGAAAGCCACGATCTTAATACTGCAGCGGCTACGCTTGAGATTCGCCGTCTTAGTCTTTTCTTTGCACTTAGAGTGTAAGTTACAAAGTAGATTTGAGTTTATTGGACACTAATGGCTCAAGGCAAAGCGAAGTGGTATAAGCTGCATATATGGGGCTTTGATGTGTCAGGGTGAGGCAGAAGAATCTTCTGGTTCTATTTATATATCTATATAAGCCCGTGGCATGAAAGGCCAGCAAAGAAGATTGGCCTTGGCTCTCTCAAACCCCAAAGATAACTCTTCTATATTCTCGCTTTTCTCGCGTCGAACAGACAGCGTTTCCACAGCTCCAGCAGCGGCAGTAAAACCAATGATGTCCTCTTAAATAGCCAAGGTGATCGCACCCTTGGGTGTTGTACTAGCACTTGTCAACACGAGGCCAAGTATCCTCACCAGGCCTTTAATCAGAAATGATTACATCTCCACTTATGGCTGTGTGATGTTATACCCACACCGCTTTAAGATCTGTTTCTCCGTTTCCAAACAATCTCAAATTTCTTTCTCTTTTTGTTTTTATGCCGAGGCCATAACTTTATTGGATTTTTTAAAATCTGTTTATCCCTGTATTAATTTGTAGATATAAATCATGCTGCCTCCTGTACAAAGAGGCGATATCTAGTTCTACACAAAGCGATTCCTCTTCTTCTCGTTGAATCAGATAAAGGACGTAAGTCGAGATACCAGCAGTCAACTCGACTTATTTATTGGTGAGAAATGCTTCTGAAAAGGTGAGATGGCTTCATGGTACGTGTGCACTTCTAGGGACAGAGGGTGGGTCACATATAATAAAAGGCACACAAAATTAAAGTTTTATTATTTATATCCTGGAAATTGGTTTCATGAGGGCAGAAACTATCTCCGCTGAAGGCAAGGGGAGAAAATGACTCTTATTCCCCTACATTTGTATCAATGTAATATTATTTTAAAAGGTTTGAAATGCGTTTTTGCACATTTCTGGAGCTTTCCAGGTTTAATAAATGTGCACCCACAGTAAATGTGAACACGTAAAGAATGGTAGCCGAGCAACTCAAGTCAAAACTCATCACTCGAAAAAAATTTGGTGTTTGATTTCAAACAGTGGGAGATAAAGACAGGCTTCCCAATCATAGCAAGAAATCATTGATTGATGCTCATAGTGGGGCCAGCTGACCAAATTAGACCGCCATAAGGGTAAATTTGGTGCCCCATATTTTTCAAAACTGTACAATATGACTTAGTTTATGCCATC
>OMLP01024104.1:0-13295 GCA_900302685.1 Spondyliosoma cantharus | reverse complement strand
CACCTGTCTAAAGCTACACCTTTAAACAGGTTCATCAGGTGAACCTGTTTGGACTTGTTTTCAAAACAATGAGTGGTGAGATCGATATTTTTTGTAGTTTCTCTTCTATAAGTTCAGCAAATCACTCCTATTTCTTCACAGAGTTTGTGTGAGCGCAGTGTCTCTCTCAGTCTTAAAGCGCAGCGCTCCTCTTCACCTCTCTCACTCCGCTCACTCAGGTTCACTGTAACTGGAATTCACAAATATATACTAAGATATATAGCCTACCTCAAACCTGAAGTATTAATATGGCAGAATATAATGTATCTGTTGAAGAGTTTTCCTATTTAGGCTACATGCAGATAGGTTATAGATTTAATTATGTTAAATATAATTTTCTTATTTGACTAAAATCTTTGTCCTGCGTTTTATCGTTATCATAATCATGGTCAAACTAATGAAAGGCAAAAGTACAAAATCATTCAGTGATCAGGAATTTTCAAGTAAAAAGTATCAGTGGGTATCAAAATTTGCAGTATGGCGCACCCCTAATTTTCATGAAGATCAGGGACTGTTTTTGGTCACATGACCTGGCGTTAGGGGGCGCTATGGAGTCCTCTGGCCACGCCCACAACTCAATTGTTGAATCATAACGTTTCACCAGATGTGACGTATGTGCAGAGTTTTGTGAGTTCTGGGGGATGTTTAAGCCCAAACATGCACTTCTTTCCGGAGAGAGCACTTTGAGCTTACAGAAGCATTAGTGTCCTCGCAGTGATAGTGCTCGGGCTCTTTGACTCGCGACTTACGTTTAAAAACTGCGCAGTTTACGTAAAACTACGCACGACAAGATTTCCTGCGTGTGTTGCCGTAGTTAGTAATGGCGGAGCTCAAAGAGGCAGACGCTGGTCAGCTTCACCAGGAGGACGTCGATATCAAACGTAAGTTAACTGACCCTGTTTGTCGCTTGAGCGCTCAGATTGTGGCCTTAAAGTGTAAAATAAATTGCGATTTAGTCACCATCAGCGCTGTGCAGTGAATTAACGGAGAATTTGAGTTTTTAACTGCTCAACTGAACGAGGGCCTCACCGCGGAGCTCCGCCACAGGGCCTAAATAGTCAACAAAAACAGCGACAAACGGGCTGTGGCTAATATTAGCTAAGCTGTTGTCGTTAGCAGTTAGCTACAGCAGTGAACCTCTCCACAGAGGCTGTTTCACAGGGTTGAATTTGGGTTGAATTGTTACTACAGTTTCGGTTGACACGGTCTCATCACGGAGCTGCACTACAGGACCACAGAGCCGCTCAGTTTGGACATCGACCGTGTGATTATTAACGGTTTATTAACGGTTTAACGTCCACGGAGCCGTTGGTCAAAAGACGTTGGCGTTAGTTTGCGAACAACAGACGAGCGTTAGCTAAACTTCAGGGGATATTAGCATCCTGACACTGACTATAGGATGCTGTTAACCAGTGGTGGGAAGTACATTTACTCAAGTAGAGTACTTAAGGTAACAGTTTTTCTGTTTTATTTTGTAAACTCTGACAGCTTTTAAAAGATCCCATGACGTCAAAATGGCTGTTTAAGTTGTGATATCTCACAAACACACCAGCATTAACTGTTAGGCCCGATGATGGCAAACAATTGTGTATAAGAGTATGTAACTGACTGGTAAATCATTTAAAATGTCGGTGACTCATCCTGCACGCCAGGGTTTATGTTTATTTTTCGTCACAGCACTTTCGATGGACCCCATGGGACCTAATTTGATAAAAACTTTGTATGGGAGTGAATGAAGAGGGACAAATAATGTATTAATCCTTTTTGAATTGTGTCATGAATCAAACATAGGATGTTTATCACTTTCAAAGAGATCATGTTTTAAGTTAATAAAGTCTCAGTTTGTTGTAATTAAAGTAAAGCCTCATGCAGTTTTGTGTTAACGTGAACTACGTCTTGACTGAACACACATCACCAACACGAAGCCAACTCCACAGAAACGGTCTTAAATAAGATGAAAATCACAATAAGTCTGCGCATGTTGACAACTGCCGTGAAAGGAGAGCTGGTTCTGGTTCAGTTCTGGTTCAGTTCTGGGAGCTGCTGATATACAGGAGCAGCTCTACAATTTTTAAGTTTAGGGTTTTGTTCAATGAGACGACGGGACTTCAGCTCTTTATAAAGGCTTTCTTTATTTTATGAACCTTGAAGCTGACAAACTGAAGTAGAGCTGCAACAACTAATGTATTATTTGATTAGTTGACAACTATTAATTACCATCAATTTTGATAATGTATTAATCTGTCTAACTAACTCTGTTAGAAAAACTAGGTCAACATTATCTGATTCCAACCTGTTAGATTTGGATATTTTCTGGTTATTTCCTCCTCTGTACAGTAAATTGAATTTCCTTGTGTAGACAAAACAAGACGTCATCTTTTGGAAAGACAGATTAATCAGCAGTGAACATTGGTCGTTAGTTGCAGCCCTAACACTCAGGCTGCTGTTCTTTCCTTCCTCTCTGTCTCTGAAGGTGGAGAAGGTGGAGATGCACCCTCAGCTGGCGACCCGGCTGCAGAACAAGCGGTGAAGCATGAAGCTGCTGCAGACGCCGATGCCAAACCCTCAACCACAACTACTGGTGACTGATCAGCTATCCACTGACTTTCACTAAAGCTTTACAGACGGATGTTTTCTGACCTAATATAATGAGAATTCTTCTCTTCCACAAACAGAGAGACACATCTCCATCCAAACCAAACTGGACGGCCTCGAGATCCTCGTCGACCTCGATGGTGGTAGGTTAACTTCTTCAGTAAATCTTCATCACTTCTTCTCTTTTGCTTTTATGTTTCTTCGAAGATAATTTGGAGGACATATTGACTTACAGCTACAGCGTTTAGTTGTTCATACAATAAGCATGATGACCTAAAACTGAATTCTCTGTATCTTTTGATTGTTTGCTTGATGTCTTTGTTTGAAAAAGTTCTTCCTCTGTTGATTATATCTCATCTTTAATAAAGGTTTGAATTGATTTGAATTGAGTACTAGAAAATTGACTAGAAACTAGACTATATTTTAATTTTTAAGCTCAAATTAAAAACTGTATTGCAGACTTACGGTCCAGATAAAAGACAAGACATTCCATACAATGAATTACACACAAATTCACACGTAGGGGCGCAAATTTGAAGCAGTTTCTTTAATTGATAGTCAGCAACCGGAACAATCAGTCACCATTTTATCATTAACATGATTCTTCCGTTAGAAAGCTGTCTCGACCACTGACGAGCTCTGTGTTCGTTACTTGAAGGATGAGACACAAAGTAATGACGTCATTTTAATTGTGGTGCATGTTTGCTTGTGCATACATCTTGCAGAATTGCCTATAAATGTCGTCATCATCATCATCTGCTTATAAAAGTCCTCAAGATTATTATCAGACAATTTGAAGTCAGATTTTTTCCATTTGAATCTACAGATTAAGAAAACTCTCTCACTGGCATTGTATGTGATATCCTGTTCAACACCATACAGAACATACAGTATAGTCAGGAGCTGCTGATTTTAGCTATTTAAGCCATTTTTCAAGCAAATATGCAAAAACAAAACAAGAGAAAAAAAGATTAACCTCCATCCTCAGTTGGTGACTTTGCCACTTTTTAATTCCATTCCTTATCTTTTGAGTTTTCGAGTCTGACACGACAACAACACATTTAAGATATTTGGCTTCAGGAATCTGATGGGTATTTCCACCATTTGGTGACATTTAAAAATACAGTTTTTCAGCCAATTGTTTAAACAAGAAAGTAAAATGCAAATTCGTCTGTGATTTTCACTCCTCAGCGGGACGGAAGTCGTGTCCTCTGTGTCCAGAGGAGAAGTTTAAAGCTTGCTACAGCCACAAGCTCCGCAGACACCTGCAGAACCTCCACTGGAAAGTCTACGTGGAGTTTGAAGGTGAGAATCACAATCACAATCACTTTGTGCCACATATTGTCAGGTGCTTGCATAGGTTTGGAATGAGGGAAAAGTAGACAAAGCTAAAAATTAGAGCCCCAGTGATATCAGTTTGTCGATATTATCCACCAATATTGGCCAATCACAGATATACAGTATCAGCAATGTCAGGTTTGTCTGATATAAAAGTTTTTATAGATTATATTGCAGAAAAAAATGCTGCGGGTGATTCTTGATTATTAGATTCCCAGTGAAGTTTACGGACTAAAATCCTAAAAGTAATGATTTTCAGAGCTGTGAAAATATACAACCTGTGTGAAAGTGACATCTTCTACTGACATCGCAACTTAATTGTTGATCTTTTAACAGGCCAGAGGATGTGCATCTGCCACCTGCCCTGTAGAAACCTGAAGCCCAGCCTCAGTGGAGATCAGGTGAGACATGAATCACACAAACGCAGGTCGAGTTTCTTCATTTGGGAACAACAGCAAACAAGCATCACCACAGTTTGACTCATTCATATCTTTATTGGAGAAATTTACAATCTTTATTCTGAAATGTTACATCAGTATCGTACTCGTGTAAGTATCAGGGAATACATGAACACATGCAAATATCATTTATTATTGGAGGGTTTATCTGTAAAGCGATCCAACTAAAAAGCAAAGTTAAAGTAAAAGAAACTTGTTCTTCACTTTTCATCATCAGTACACTGTCCTTTTTAGAATTGCATTGCCTTAGAAACTGCAGGAGAGATAAAATAAAGTGTAACCATGCTGCGTATCAAAGATCATCACCTGTGAAGTGGCTGCAGTCACCAACGTTGTTTTTTGTGTGAACTCCTTCAAGGCACCGGGGAGACACGTGGCTCATTACCACTGTGTCGTGTGTTCAGTCACCATCGCCAGGAAGACAGACATGATCAGCCACCTGAAACGACACGTCAACAAAGGAGAGACAGAGGCCAGTTACTCTGGGAACTCTGACGTACAGTTTGAGGAGCCGGGTAATAAACACCTACACCATCTCTGCTCACGGCTCTCTTAGCCTGCCAATGTTAGCAGCTGTTTCGTCTGATCCAACCATGAGCTAGTAACCACAACATCACCAGACTACATTAACAAATCACCTCATTCTAAGAGTTGTTTCAAGAGGAGAAGATTAACAAACTTTGTGAAACGACTCCAACAAATTCTAAATCATTGTCTCCTTCTTGTAAATTGAACAAGTTGTTTGTTTCCTTATGAAACACAAATGTAAGAAGTGATTATGATGTTTGTGTGTGATTTAATGTCTCTGCAGCTCCGTCTGGTCAGGCGTATGAAATCATGAAAGAACTTGGAACCAACGTCCAGCTTCTGCCGAACCACACCACCCCACAGAAGAGTGACACCTACTTCAACCGCAAGATGAAGACCAACAGGTCAGCAGGCACATGAGATGACTTTTTTTTTTTTTTTAAATATGTATGAGTTTCTTTTTTTTAACCCTCACATCCATTTAAGCAGAATGTGTTTCTGTGTGTGTGCTTCAGGCAGCTGGTGTTTTGTTCTCTGGCTGTTCTAGCGGAGGAGAGAAACCCGCTCGAGTGTCTGGATGCTTTCGGAGCAACAGGTGAGAGTATAATGATCTCATGAAATAATAAAAACACACAGAACTCCACTGAAAAACAAATCAATACCACAAAACCTGATGTTTTAACTGCCAAACTCTCTCAGGGATTATGGGCCTCCAGTGGGCGAAGCACCTCCGTAGCGCAGTCAAAGTCACCATAACTGACATCAGCGACACGTGCGTCAAAATGATCAAGGAGAACTGCGAGCTCAACCACATCCGGGCTGAAGGAGGCTCACGAGTCCCGCGGGGGCCCGACGGGACCAGCAGTGAAGCCAAGGGCGTCCCCATCGCTACCGTGGAGGTCGCCAAGATGGATGCCAACGTCATCATGCACCTGCGATCCTTCGATTACATGTAAGTAGGAAACCAGTCCTCATCTTTTAGAGATTTCAGAATATCAAGATATATACATCGTGTATTGCGATATAGCCTAAATATATCACAATATTCTACGATAATAATTAATCTAATATTAACTCATCAATGGATGGATTATTCTTGTATTAGTAATTTTCTTCAGTTTACGCAGATGTTGCTTGTCTGTAAAAGATGAGTTTTTTGAGTTTTTTCTTATCCTGCAAGTATTGATATCAATATTAATATTTAAACTGGCTTCAGTTCTCTATTTTTGCAGTATTAATACTCCAGTATGAAGTGTTTTTGCTCTCCTCTCCGACAGCATGTTGAGACACACACTGCTGTGTCCGTCTTTGATCTTTTTGTGCCCTCAATGTTGTCGGTTCTTCTAATATCAATATTTTGTGTTGAAGTTAGATTTAATTGGTCACTTAATGTCGTGAATCTTTCAGCCACTTGGATCCTTATGGGACGGCAGTGAACTACCTGGACGCTGCCTTCAGAAACGTCCGGAACCTTGGCATCATCTCTGTGACGTCCACGGATACGGGCTCTCTGTACTCCAAGTCTCCCAACGTCACCCTGCGTCACTACGGCTGTCACATCGTACGCACCGAGTACTACAAAGAGCTGGCTGCACGCATGGTGGTAGCCACTGTGGCCAGGTAGATCTGTCTGTCTTGATGTGATACTGAGACGGGGAAAAAAAACGTCAGACTTGAATTCTGATTTCTAACCGTCTGTTGCAGGGCGGCGGCTCGCTGCAACAAAGGCATCGAGGTGCTGCTGGCGGTGGCGTTGGAGCATTTTGTCCTGGTGGTGGTGAGAGTCCTCAGAGGTCCCACACAGGCGGATGAGTCGGCGAAGAAGTTACGTAAACTGGTTCACTGTCAGTGGTGTGAGGAGAGAGTCTTCCTCAAACAAGGAAACATGGTGGACGGTGAGTCTGTCATGAAAAAATCATGTGATGGTTTGACTTTGGTTTCATTTATTGACAATGTTCTTGAATATTTATAAAGTACAACATATGAGACTTTGTGCTGTGTGTGGAGACTCTCCGTATCGTTTTACCAACTGGAAAAAGTTTTGTGAATTATGAGTTGACAACCATTTGTCGCTTCCTCACAGGCTATAAAGACAGCCGTGTTTCCATCAGTGTATTTGGAAGTTTCTCGTCTTTTTCACTCTCTAAAGGTGGTGTTTGTGTTTCGCCGAGAAAATCACAAATGATTTTTAAAAGCAGAAATGCAGTGGCTATAAAGTTTTTGTTAGTATTGGTATTTAATTTGCTCGACTCATAAATGGAACTACAGTTACTCTCACATGTTGTCAGGTGCAGCTTGTTAATGTTAATCAGTCTCTTTGCCAGAATATCTTCTTTTTTATATGAAGTTTTATGTGAAGCTGCAAGTAAATCCTGTTCTGTGTTTCCTCCAGACACGCTGCCCTGCAACTGTCATGGAAGTCTGCCTGGAAAGACAGCGGTGCAGCTGGGACCGTTATGGTAAACCTCTCAATATCACACACACACACGGTCCTTGCAGGTACAGTACAGTTATTGATTTGTGTGTGTGTGTGTGTGCACAGGTGTGGTCCGCTGTTTAACACAGGCTTCCTGAGGAGGATGCTGTCGGCGGCGGTGCAGCACAGCATGGATGACATCCAGCCGCTCGTCAAAACTCTGATCTGTGAGTCTGAGTGCACCACCCTCAAGTCTCTAGTTCACGGGCCGTCGGCTCTCACCAACCAGGGTAAAACTCCGACATCACACCTCTCGTCTGTAACGTGTGAGGAAAACTCGTGTTTACAGAATATTGTGCTTCCTCTCTGCAGTGGAGTGTGGAGTCGTCATCAAGACCTTACAGAGTGGAGAGGAGTCAGGTCCTGCTGATCAGTCCGGTGAGTCCGTCACAGTCGTTACAGAAAGGTTTCTTCCAGTTAAATTGAAAGAGAACAATCTTTTTCAGATGTACACATTATCATACAGACTCACAGTTGGATTATTTAGTTATTTATGCTCAATACTAGCTTGTAGTGTCTCTCTGTCGCATCCTCAACTGTGATGTAAAAGACTCTGAGGTATATTTTGTTTTTTGACTTCCTCAACGTTCACAAAGTGTATAAAGTCATGAAGCCGCTGCTGCACAGAGCGGGTACGCTGTTGAGTCAAAATTCATTAATATTTTAATATTAAGTGTGTCCGAATTTGACGCTGCACTTCCTGTGGTCCTTCGCAACAAACCTGCCAAGTGTGAAGTTTAGTAGTCAATAGTCTTATATTAAGATATGTGAATAACACACAGACAGAGAGACAGAATCCGTGCTTTATAGTTTTCACTGGGATCCTCCTCATTCCTGCACAAAGTTTACAGCCACAGGATTTAAAATGGAAACATAGCTCTGTGTGATGACGAGCAATCATAGAATAACACGAAGAGAAAAGCAAGTCAACAAGGAGAAACCAGTACTGGCTCCATGCAGGACAGACCTTTACAGTCACTGTAGCTCTGCCATTGTCCTCTAGAGGGCAGTGTAGCTCAGACAGAGAAAATAAAAGTCTTTAACCTCCTTAACTCATGAGTTTTTCGTGACTTTCCTCTAAAGATTCTTGTACTCCAGAAAACTGTTGCAGATTCTGTGTACTCTATTTATGCTTCTTGTGTGAAAATGGAGATATTCTAGTTGTTTTGTGCACAGTGTTGTACACATTTTCCCCCAAAGTTCAGTCTGACAGATTTGGTATTTGTTGGACACAGGAGTATCAGAGGATATTAAACATGATTTTGAATCGTCTCAGTTTAGTTTTCTCTTCAGATCTATTTTTTTTTCTCTGCAGGGAAGAGGAAGACCGGAGAAGAGTCTGGTAACGTCGTGAAGAAGCTGAAGTCTGACGCGTCTCTGGAACACCCGCCCTTCTACTACAGCATCCACCGCCACAGCATCAAAGGCATGAACATGCCCAAGTAAGCGACCTCCGACCTCTTTGTCTCCGGGTGTGTAGCAGGTGGTGGACCGTGGAGGGAGTCAGCTGTTTGTTTTGTTTCACTGCACTGGAAAATTCCCAGAGTGCATTGTAACAAGCTGAGAGCATCTTTGATCATTAAACAGCTCGTTTGAGGGAAATCCCTCTCGAGACGACAAGACGAGAGCAAGCAGCTGCAGCTGGACGAGCGACGACTAAAAGCTGCTGTCAACTAAATGAAATCTCCAGCAGTGACAAGCTGATGTTCGCCTATAAACAGACGACATCGTGGCCACATGACTTAAACGTCGCCGCCACTAAACGACTTACTACACAATTACTATACAGGTTGTAAAGTCAGAGTTAGAATAGTGTGTAACTAAACTGGGCCTGTAGAGACGGACTAGTGAGTAGATGAGTCTCCGTGTTCGCTGTGAGGACGTTTAATCTCCCCGACAACCTCTGTAGTCTCATTCAGACACTTGTTAGCAACACACAGAAGAGCTTTATAATTAAACTGTGAGACATTTAATGATGGATTTTATGTCAGGGAACAAAACCTGAAAATCCCTAAAGCTTGTGTTAACAAACACGTCATGTCAAGCTTCTAAATGGAAACTCCTCGTCTTTGAGACGAGAGAACTGGAGGTGAAAAGTGATCATTTAATTCTGGATTTTAGGATTCACTCCTGCAGCACTGTTTAGTCCTTAACAAGCTCCGTTTCCTCCAGTTTGTTTGCAAACACTACAATGAGCAGCTGTTTTGGAAAATGACTGAACCTTGTTAAAACATTGAGCTATATTTTTGTGAGGTGTTTTTAAAGATGTATGTCCTCAGTAGGAACCAATGAGCTTGGAGCTGAGAGAAAGTGTTGAGAGATTTGAAACAACACTTTAAATCCAGACGTGAAACCTCAGGAACATTTCATTTTCTTTTTCTTTTTCTTTTTCTCTGCACAGGTTGAACAAGTTCCTTCAGTACCTGACAGAGGCCGGCTTCAGGGTGAGTCGGACTCACTTCGATCCGACGGGGGTTCGAACCGACGCCACGCTGGAGCAGTTCAAATCTGTCCTCACCAAGTACAGCGTGCCAACGTACACCAACGCCACTCAGACGAGCGTGAGCATGGAGAAAACGGTGTGAGAGAAACCAGCACTCACTCCTCAGCGCCTGAGAGGAACTCCAGCCGCTCTCAGTTGCTGTCCTGGTTCTGCAACCTGAACAAAGTTCTGACTGCACTGATCTCTAAAGCGAAGTAGAAACTCTTTAATCAAACCAAAAGTGAAAAATCTGTTTTTATTAAAACTGCAAACCAAACTGATCCCGCAGCTCAGATGAGCCCAGTCTATCCTCTGTTTCTCTATTTATTTCAGATTTCTCCTCTTCAAAGAAAGTTATTTTCTAGCTGGTTTATTGTCTCTTTTTTGTTCTTCTTGTCTTATAAAAACTAAATAAAATCTGCTTTCTGCATGTGTGTGAAGTCGTGTAATTCTTCAACCTGCTCAGACATTTCTTTAAACCTCTCGTGTTCCCGTCAAAGTTAAAATAGTTTAGTTTAGTCAGTTTACAGGAGATGGAGAACTTTTAGAGAAGACACGACATAAGTACGATAAATTAACAGCAAATACCTCAAATCTTTAAAACGGTTCATCCAAAAAGTACATGAGGTGTCTCCAGACAGCTCGTCTGCTGTGATCACAGAACAAACTGATGTTTTTTACAACCTTTATTACGCTGAAACTCTTCACAGCAGCTGCTAAACATGAGTTTATAAACTCATATTTGTAAAGTAACTGAATCTGTCAGATTAATGTAGCGGAGTCGAGGTATAAAGTAGCATTAAGAGTAAATTACAAGTAATTCATAATTTACTTGTGTATGAAGGACTGACTGCCAAAATAATAAATATGAAGCTCAATAAATAAATAAATGTCATTAAATGCAACAAAAACCCTTAAAAACAAAAATATTCTAGCCGTGATTTAATTCATAACGTGAATTGATATTTCTGTTTTATTTGGCTTCTGTGCTTTTATCCCTTAATATTAAATTCCCCTATTTATTTACAGTTATGCTTGTTTTATTTACTTATTCATGTTATTTTTAAAATGTATTTACGTATTTATTCATGTATTTTGCAAAATGCAATATATTAATATTTTTATAGGTGGATATCGGCTTCTTACAGATAAATCCGATATTAAAGCTTTAATTTATTTCTGATGATTTATAATTATTAAATTCTCTGTGAAGTTTACTGTTAAACTTTAAATATCTGACACAAAGTGTTCAATGACCACATTTGAGGGCCCCCAAATCAATAATCATCAGGCTCTTTTTACTTGGACTTATTTATTGATTGGATTAGTGTTTTGTATTTTGGCCTGCTCGCTTCCATTCCAGCTCTGCAGGTTTGACTCTGCTGGTGTTTATTGTTTGAGTTTTTATATAATTGTTGTTGATCCGGGCTCTTAAATAAAGTTTATTCAAAGTGAGTGACATTAATCTTCATGACCATAATTACAGCTTTGATCAGAGATCAGCACGGGTGATTTTTAGGCACCTTGAGGAACATAAAAAAGGAAAGAAGAAAAAAGAAAGAGTGAGCTGGTTTTTCTGCCTGAGCGTCCCTGAATGACACAGGAGGAGGAGGAGGAGGAGGAGGAGGGCGTGCCGTGCTCCTCCTCCTTCACTGCTGCTCCTACAGCCCGATGTGACGGTGTCAGTATACCTGAGGACTGAAGCCTACCTGTGGATCGTCTCCCTGCCGCAGCACCATGGGGGTCTCCGCGTCCAGTCTGCTGGATGACACCAAATCCGCCTTCATCAGAGGTAAGACGCGCCGGGGACGCGCCGCCGCCTGTCGGTCCAACACGGCGGCTCGCTCCTGATAACAGCAAAACTTCCTCTTCTCTGGTTTGTGTTGTCGCGGAGCTGAACGTGTAATTGTTGGTGATTAGTGGACATCGGACAGAAAACTGCTCCTCCCTTTTCCTCTCTGCGCCTCAGAGGAAGCTTGATTCCAGCGTCCTAATGTCTCATTCATTTACTGAGCTCAAATCTAGAAATGTAGTTTTATTATTATTTGTTTTACTTTCACCTGAACTTGTTTCCAAAGATCTGGATCTCTCAGTCGGATCCTGTCAGTCTGGTTTTGTTGCGTCTCTCCTCAGAAATATTCCACTTGTGTGGTTTTTTCTGCTCTCCAGGCGGTTTGTCTGACAGATTGAGACGCTCAGAGGGATTTAAAGCGTTTATCAGTGTTTGTCAGGTCACTCCTGACTTTCCAGTCCTGCAGGGGGGAGAGAAAAAGTGAGAGAGGAGAAAGTGCCAAGACCTGTTCCCCCTCCTGTCTCTGGTGTCCTCTGCTGCTGGGTGTGGAGGACAAAAGATGCTCCTGCTTTTCTTTATTGTGTTTTCATGACGCACAGGTGATGAGAGGTGTTCATTCATGGACGGTGGCCTGCGTGTGACAACATTCACAGAGCGAATCACTCAAATACTTGAGCAGAAAGTGTCTTTTAATGGAGACGATGTTACTTTAAATTTACTTCACAGTAAAACAGAGCTGCAGCATTCTGCTAGACAACTGAAGTCGCTGGAGACTTGATTTAAAACAGAGAAAACAGCAAAGAAAGAAACAGAAAAAGACTCAAACTCCATTCAGACTTCGGCGAATTAGCTGTTAGCACTTCCTGTTTGCAGTGAACATGTGGAAGTACAGACAACTGTCACTGTGTCACTGTGATACTGAAGGAAACCTAAAATCATGATGTTTCTAAGGCAAGTTCTGCACGTTGGGAGCGTCTTTTTTTTAGGATTCCCGAGCAGATTTATAAACTCATCCTCTCCTCCTGATGATATAAAGTCCTCCTCTCCTCCTCCTGATGATATAAAGTCATCCTCTCCTCCTCCTGATGATATAAAGTCCTCCTCTCCTCCTCCTGATGATATAAAGTCGTCCTCTCCTCCTCCTCATGATATAAAGTCATCCTCTCCTCCTCCTGATGATATAAAGTCATCCTCTCCTCCTGATGATATAAAGTCATCCTCTCCTCCTCCTGATGATATAAAGTCCTCCTCTCCTCCTGATGATATAAAGTCATCCTCTCCTCCTCCTGATGATATAAAGTCCTCCTCTCCTCCTGATGATATAAAGTCCTCCTCTCCTCCTCCTGATGATATAAAGTCCTCCTCTCCTCCTGATGATATAAAGTCCTCCTCTCCTCCTGATGATATAAAGTCCTCCTCTCCTCCTCCTGATGATATAAAGTCCTCCTCTCCTCCTCCTGATGATATAAACTCATCCTCTCCTCCTGATGATATAAAGTCCTCCTCTCCTCCTCCTGATGATATAAAGTCATCCTCTACTCCTGATGATATAAAGTCCTCCTCTCCTCCTCCCGATGATATAAAGTC
>OMLP01024102.1:49567-65470 GCA_900302685.1 Spondyliosoma cantharus | reverse complement strand
AGGTCAAGTAGCCACGCATCATCGGACAATTCTTTGTGCTCCTCATTCCTGGTTGACAGGAAAGGCTTCATCTCAGGCAAATCGCTGTAGCACTTTGCTGCGACTCAGCCAGCATGGAGACTGATGTCGAACAGCAGGTTTAACGAAGAGTGACTGCTGGGCTTTCAACACCAATTTTAGCTCCTCAACTTTCTTAGCACGGATAGCACTTTTTAGTGGAAAGAGGTCCTTGAATTTTGGGTGGTTGGTGTCGTGGTGCCACTCCAGATTTCCTCTTTTACTCAGCGCTTGAGTTTGGTGGCATAACATACATATACACTTTTACTAACGTAAAAATAAATTCTTCCTCCCATTCTGGATGAAAATTGTATATTTTTGCCTTCTTTCGCGGAGCCTCAGCCATGTTAGATGGTTGCTACCTAGCAACGTAGACCAGCCATTGTTGTGGGAGGCGGCTTCTCTTCTCTCATTGGTCAAAATAATTGATCAATTGATCATTTTTATTTTGGCAGCTATTTTGAAATATGTCCAATCCTCGTACTTAAATTATCTCCTCCTACAGATTTAACACTACAGACTTCACAGTCAGTCAGTATCATCGTCTGCCTTTGAAGATGAAAAGTTATGGAAATCTTTATCCTACGTCATACCTGCTGGCCGTGGTGGTGCTGACCATTAAAATCCTTCGCAGTAAGGCATCAAGTCGTTTTAACTTCCACATACAATTCCCCATGTACACCAAATCTCTCAAAGCTTGTTTTCTCCACAACATCACATGCGAGTAACAGGTGAGCGGGCAATCCGACTGTGTGGCCTGCGAGGGCCCGTTCATCGCTGCTTGCAGTTTTAATTTTTGTGTTATGTTTGGTTTAATTAGTTAAAACTCACTTGATGCCATGTAAAGTGAGTTTGATATAATTATTGTGTATGGACAGGACCCCGACACAGTGGCCCCTACCCAACTCACGACTTTGCAGACTCCAAATGATGTCACCAGTGCAAGATGGCAGCGTTCACAAGAAGAAGATTAGACACGCAATCAGTCTTTATATACAGTCAATGGTTTTACAGTGTGAAGAAAGCTGATTGCAATTTGCATTAAATGAGATCTTCTGCTATTCATCCATGACATCTTTTTTTAAATCATGTTCAGGTTTGTAAACAGGCCATAAACATGCTCTTCACTTGTACGTTTCATCCCACAGTTTTTCTGACTAACAGTTGATTGATATCAGATTTAACACTGTTCATGTTCTGTATGAATCTTATGTTGCAGGCTGTCTGAGCAGCTTTGGCATTGTTCTGTCCGCTGTATGAGCTCTGCAGCCAGAAAGAGGAGAGCTCTGCGCAGTGCCTTCCCGGTGCTGGAGCAGCCCCTCCAGCCCATACACCAACACGTGTATGAAGCTAACCTCCGAAACAGCAATGCCTGCCACAAGAAGTAGGTTCTACTCAGGTCAATTTATGAAATATTTTTTTTAATGCTTGCCATTCATAATATTTTTCACTCTGTAAGGTATGTGGAGTTGAGTGAGAAGGTAAGGATAGGTGGAGGGGAGAATGCCATCGCCAGACACACTCAGAGAAACAGGAAGTTACTGGTCAGGGATCGGCTGCGCCTCCTGCTGGATGATGAGGACTTCCTGGAGCTGTCACCATTGGCTGGTCTGGGTCTGCCGTACGGTGACATCCCTTCAGCTGGCTGCCTGACTGGTCAGAAACCACTAGCTACAATCCTGTAACTTTGGTACTAACTATAGACTGTATGATCTGACTAGTTTGACTATAGTCTCAGATTCTTGTCTTTTATTTCAGTTCAGAAATGTATTTCCCAGCTAATGACAATGTAATTGTGGCACACATGCATGCCACTGACTTATCCCCCTATGTGCTTTCTCTGTATGTAAATGTATCCATCCAGGTATCGGCAGGATCAATGGCCTGTGGTGTGTGTTTATTGCCAACGATGCCACAGTGAAAGGCGGCACAGCATATCCAATCACAGTGAAGAAGCAGCTGCGGGCACAAGAAGTAGCAATTCAGAACCGCCTGCCTTGTGTTTACCTGGTCGACTCTGGAGGAGCTTTTCTGCCACTGCAGGTTTGAGCACACACTAGAATGCCATTTTCCACTGCAGGTACTGCCCCTCAGCGTTGGTGGAATTCAGAGGGGGCAGTGTCCGCTTCACTTCTCCAGTAGTTGGGAAATAACACTCAGGAGCTTTACTTTAATCCTGGGAAGCTGCAGCCTTATTCATAGACAAACTGTAGCGAGTTGTGTTGAGCCATAACCTCCACAGTAAGTACTTTGGGTGTTTCATCTTTACTTCTCTGTGTGTATTATTATCCAGTCAGAGATCTTTCCTGATAAGAACCAAGGAGGAAGGACATTCTATAATGAAGCCATCATGTCTGCCATGAAGATCCCACAGGTAAAGACATAAAGTAGAACAACTGCTTTAACAGTACAAGATAGAAAATTAAAAAAGGGTCTGTGAACGAGTTGTTGATTTGTTGTGATTAACATTAACGATGTCACATCTGACATGACGCCATGCAAAACAGAAACCAGACAAGACACAGTGATCAAACATGGATACAATATATTCAAACGAACTGTATGATACTGTGTTTAAGTGCCTTTGTTCTTTGTTAGCCTGTTTTTATAGTTGAGTCTATAAAAGACCTTTCTGCAGTCTATGTTTTCAGATTGTGTGCTATTTGAAACTTCCTGTCAATCAAGGTGTCGGTGGTTTGCGGGTCGTGCACTGCGGGTGGAGCTTACATCCCCACGATGGCAGAGGAGACAGTGATGGTGCACCGGATAGGGACCATATTTCTGGGAGGACCGCCGCTTGTCAAGGCTGCCACGGGAGAGGAAGTGACACCGGAGGACCTGGGAGGAGCCAGGCTTCACGCTGAGTATGTCCATAAATGAAACCAGCTGTGTTCTTTCATCTTCATTTTCTTCTGGGTTTTTAAAATGGACACTCCACTGTTAGTAAAGGTGGAGGTGGAAAATGAGTTTTTGTTGATGTTTTGTTTAATTAATTAGTTTTTTTATGTTTTTGGGTTGTCCGTCAGTCTGGCCGTCCATCCCATTCTTGTCGGGATGGATGGATGTGCCCCGCATTTACAAGTAGGAATTCTGAGATTGAGTGACGTCCTGTTACAGTCCTGTTGCAGAACGTCACATCACCTTGGAAAATAGCATTTTGACTTGTAAACATACATACTTGGACCAATAGTTGAATTTTCTGATCTGAATACATAAGGAAGTAAAGTTGGTAGCCACAGATTGATTTAAACATTACAAAAACACACCTGTCCTTTAATTGACAATTATTAAAGAAATAAACATCATCCAGTCCGTCAATTTATCTTGATTTCAGGGTGAGTGGCTGTGTGGACCATTTTGCGTGGGAAGAGAAGGAGGCATATGAATACACCAGAAACATCATATCCACCCTCAACTTCCAACTGCCTGAAGAAGAGGAGGAGGATGAGGTGGAGACGAAGAAGAGGAAAGCCGAGGAGGAGCCTCTGCATAGTTTAGAGGAGCTTTCAGGGCTCGCTCCCAGAAGTTATAACTACAGTCTGGATGTTAAAATGGTAAAGTATGCAATAAAACAAATGAACAAAGCTATTTGCTCTGTAGAGTGTTAGTTAGCACGAGGAGCTAATATAGTCCTTCTGGCGTAACAGTCAGGGAAAAGAGCGCACATAGCAGTTTAACAATGACGAGCAATCAGCATCAAGGACTGCAGAATTAATATCATGCTAATTGTCTGTCTGTCTGTCTGTCTGTCCAGGTAGTCAGCCGGCTGACAGACGGGAGCCGCTTCCAGGAGTTTAAAGCTCGATATGGAACCACACTCATCACTGGCTTTGCAAAGATACATGGGTAAAATACAAACGAACACACAGAGATTCTTATATGCTGTTAGAAAAAATATTATTACACCATGGCCCGTGATTACTCAATTCTGATTGGCTGCAGGGTGTCAGTTAACTCTTGATAAACAGACACATATTGAGTTACTCAAGTAGTTCCAGTGGAACTGAAGACTGTTATAACCTGTACTCAATCAACCTGATAATGAGACTTCAAAAATTAACTTTCTTCAGAATAGTTTGAGTTTGCTTACATAAGTTGTACACCTGAATGCATCCATATGTTAGTACAAAACAATGGCATTAGTAGGCCTATTCGAAATAAGAGTGGCTGCTTAACAATCCATATAGTAACAAGAAGGATACAGTACCAGAGAGCATCTCTCTTTCTTCAGAGAATATGTGGTTGAAATAGATTGTCCCCCAGATAATCAATGGTGGATGGCGTCGTTCTTGCGGATGGATTAAAAGAATAAAGGTCTCCCATCAAATGCTTAAAGGGGTTGCCAAATATACTTGGGCGGCTGTTAGTATACCTGGGCGGCCTGCTCAAGTAAAATGTATGTGTGGGAAACACAGGCATTGGCATCAGCTAGCTACAATGTGTTGTCCTTGGGTGCATTCTCATCCGGTCACAGCAGGAAGGCACCCATAACACACAAACTTCTAAAAGTAGCCTGCACTGTCCCTCTGAATCTACTGGTATCAAGCAATCATCTTACACCTCATTCAAAAATACCACAAAAGTTATTAACATCAAACTTTCTGCATATTCACTCAAAGAGTTGAACTGCACATTGATGAAATGAGACTTGCTTCAGTCATCTCCTAACTTATCCATCATCCCTCACACACAAGCTTCAGACAGCAGATGGGACCTCTGACAGTTTTCACTGGTAATGATTTCTAATTGCATCCTCTGATATTTAATCTTGAGAACAAAAACTAGCGCTCACACTGAGGATGATTGTAACTGATTCAATTTAATAAATGTTGTGACAAATTTTAGGTTCCACAAAGCATATTTGTCATATATTGCACTTTATCATGCCAAGATACTGTATATCTCCAAACACCTACGTGTGACCATGAGTAGACATTTTTAATAATAATAGACTAAACAGCAGCACTTGGAGCACTCCTGAACCTGAACAATTCCTACCACAATCATACAGTGTGTATGATTATGTTATCTACCAGTTGTCATTGTTTCTTTTATTTGGTAATTGTGTGTATTTGTTTTCACAAACCGTTAGCCACCTGATGGGAATAGTAGCCAACAACGGAGAGCTGTCGTATGAGGCCGCGCTGAAAGGCAGCCATTTTGTCCAGTTGTGTGACCAGAGAGACGTCCCCCTACTCTTCCTCCAGAACACATCACCCACAGCAGCTCTGACACTCTCCACAGCACAGGTATTCACCTGACTCACCCAGTAAAACACACACAGACTTAAAAAAGTTTAAATGCACATGTTTCAAAATACATTTTTTTATGAATGATATAACTAAAGGCAGTATGTAGAAAACTCTGTTTCTCTTTCTTCTAGGCAGAGGTGAACAGTAACCGTCTGAAGGCTCAGGGCTCTATGATGTCAGCAATAGCGTGCGCCTCCGTCCCCAAAGTCACTGTGGTGATTGGTGGTTGCCATGGTGCTGACAGCTACGCCATGGTGAGAGACACAGCAGACATTACTGATGGCCTTTGGTAGAATGAACTGTATGACATATGTGTGCATTTCCATTTGTTAAAGCTACAGTATTGATTTTGCAAGACCAAGTGTGAAAGACTCAAAATGTACCCTACTAGGTTTTCTTTTTTCTTTGTTTGTAGCAGACAATAATACCGCGCACTTATCACTACCTGATCTGAGCTGGGCATGCACACCAGTATGTCCACCATCTTGGACAGCTAGGTATGGCTTCTCCACTTGGACAAACCGCACACAGAACTGCAGTAAAAGCGTAAAAGTGAAAAGTTAGTTTATGAAAATGATAACATTTGGTTATTTTCTAAGATAAGAATATATTTAAAAAAATATTTTAAGACCCCTCTAATCAGTGGGAACATTTTATCTAATAAAAATAAATACGGTATTCTGTATATTACATTTTTTCAGAACATAAGAATGATATCCTATGCTATGACAGACAACACGTACCATCTGAAATATTCATTATTAACAAATGTAATTCTTATCATCAACTAACTTAACATGTGTAAGTTTTACGTAGTTCCGTGTGTGGTTGGTCCAAGTGATGTCTCCGTACCTAGCTAAAGATGAAGAGGCTGAAGATGCCACATGTACTCGCAAATGCATCACTCAGATCGGGCAGGGATAGCACTTCCTTTGTGCTGTCCATCATTTTTCTTCAGAAAAAATTGACCGACAGCCATTTAACTGTCCAATCAGTATTTATGTCTGAATGACAAGTTAAAGTGAAAAAGTTGTCGCTCTCTAGTTTAAGTTGGATGTAAAAAAACAACAAATAAAAACAGCATAATAAAGAAAGCGAGAGTGATTTTATCCATACTCATGCTGGGTTTAGGACACAAGATTAATCCCACAATAATTAGAATTTTGCTTCCTGATTGTCTCTAGTGTGGACGGGCTTTTGACCCCAACTTCCTGTTCCTGTGGCCAAACGCTAGAGTGTCAATGGTGGCTCCGGGTCACTGCGGCTCTTTGCTTCCCTCCGACAGTGAGCAGGAGGAAGAGAAGAAGAAGAAGCAGGAAGACGACCTCAACAGGAGGTTAACGAAGGAGAGCTCGGCTTTCTTCTCCTCCGGCAGGCTCTGGGACGATGGAGTCATTCTGCCTCAGGACACCAGGAAGGTAAAGCAACAACATTTTGTCATGTCAACAGAGTCATTATCTATTCACCCCCATGCTGAGTCCACAGAATATTTCTGAAGCTTCACAGCAAAACAGCATTGCAGCTACAACATCCTAAACTGAATTAAAAAGACATTATTTACACCTTTGACGTGCAGTCAAGCTTGTGCACCCACTTCTAAACGCTTTTAGCTCAGCAGCTACAGTGAAGACTTTAGCTTTTTTAAAGGGTGTAAATAAAGTTTTTTTTAAATGAATTTGGGATCATCTTTTAACTCAAACAGATCCGCAATATAACCTTTTTTGACTAAATGTTTGTAATGTGATGTGACGCTAACAACAAGTATTACTGGGACGACAAGAAGCATCACAATTGGGATTAATATCCCAAAATTCATAAACTCTACTGACCTCAGTAATGAATTGGCCATGTTTCTGCACATTGACCAGCCTAAGTTTTGACCTGATCCAAAATCTGTTTCTCTGTTTCTGTCTGCAGGTTCTGAGAGACTGCCTGGACATCATCAAGCAGCAGCAGTATCAACTTTCCACAGAGAAACTGAAAACAACACTTCTGCGTGTGTAGAGGCTTCTATCTTTCTTGTCCTCACATTGTCTGGAGACTACATCTGGAAACATCTGTTCCAACTCTGCAATTAAACTGCTGTTTGTAATGCAGTCTGGTCGCTGTCGCCCACTGGTCACTTTTACAAGGATTTGCCAAGATTATTCACAGAAAGCTCTGGCCTGTATTCAGTGTAATAGATACCTGTAGGTGATGGTGAACATGATCATCCTATGATTGGAAATGATAAAATCTTCTTACTTTTACAATAATAGTGATTAGAATTGTTGGACATATTGAATACCAGATTTTAAAGGAGTTATGACTTCATCGCCGTCCTATTTTCTCACATTTGGTGACTGATGGTCAAACCTTGTTCAAGGGTGCATAGTTTGCAAAAATAGCTTGACATGGTTTGACTCTCATCTGTCAGGCCTGTGCGTTAGGGATATGCATTTCCTTTACAACGGGGCTACCTATTTAAAGGCATGTCTTCAGTCTAAACAGAAGGGCTGTACACATTCTTCCTCTTTGCGTTTCCATTAATTAGTTATTGAACAGTTTTTCTTATGAAGCAGCAAAATCAGCAATTTTGGGTCTTGATGAGCAGTTATAACCATGAGAACAAATAGGTACATTTGTAATGTAATGTGAGTGTTTTTATCTCAAGAAATAATAGCTACCTCCATTCACACTCATCTGTTTCCTATCTGATGATCACTTTTGTAATACTACCACATAACACTGTATGATGACGCCTTTATAAACATATGATGGACTTGATGAAGTGTTCTTGTAGTTCTAAAAAGCTTAAGGGTCTCTGATATTAAGACTTGCACTCACAGGATTGTAATTACTTTTGGGATACAAACCTTATGCTGGCTTAATGAAACCTGACACTCCACAGAGAGTTCTGGTTAATCCTGAAAAAGTGCCTCATTATCAGGTTTTGACATCAGGCCTCAGGTACATAAAGGTGTCTACGCCTTGACCAGCACCCAGGGCCACAATTCAAGATGAAGAAGAGAAAGATTGTTATTAATACACTGCTGGAAGATTTCATTTGGCATTACATCTGCTGTAGAAGAGTGTCTTCTCATTGGGGGTATGACATCCTGAAGCTCAGTGGTGTGTTTTAGCTCTCAGGCTTGAATGAGTAGTTTATTTGTCTTTTTGTTTTGCCATGTAGCGGAATATCTTTTCAAATTACTTTAGTTGTCATCAAAAAATTAATTTCAACTCGTGATTTTCTGTAATTACGAATGTAAATGAACCATTGTAATGTATTTTTTTGTATAAAATAATTAAAAAAAAATGTAAATAAATGTTTAAATTGCAAAACTAATGTGTTGTTTTTGATCGCTTTATGGATGATTGGCAGTATTTTAATATAATTCTTTCTTAAATCACAGCGGTAAAAGTAAATTGCTATTTGGTTGATGCTAGCATCCTATTGATCCTAAAATATCAATATTTCTGAGTTTATATTATTACCTCATTAATATTGTAAATATTCTGACTAAAATTCATTTATTTAATGAATAAAATTCTGACTTTAAATGCAATCTCCAAAACGTTCAACTTACAGTGCCCCTTTAAATTCATTACATGGAAAAATGGAAATTATATGATAGCTAAAGAATAAATGTAGCATATTAAATATCAATCAAAAACACCCAGTGAGAGAAATAATGAGTATAGGTTTAAACTTAAAGCTGCAGTAATTGGGTTTTTTGCCACTAGGGGGCAGCAGTTGAACCCAACATTAAAAACCTTGGAACAGTTTATAGAAGATAATGAGCATTATGACTGCATGTGAGATAATTTAGTGTTTGTCTTATTAATGCACATGACAGATTTTTCTTGGCATCATTTTATTTATCTTGACCGAAGTCAGCACTGTTCATGTTCCCCTGTCAGACACAGCCAACAGTCAGGAGATGGAAGATTACAAGTTTCTCTCTAAAAGCAGCTCATGGGAGCACTGATGTGTTGCGTTTGTTTTACAGTAATGTCAACTGTAACACTGTAACAAGTAATAATCACAAAATGTCAAATGGTCATTGTTATGTAACTGATTTATTTGTATAAAAGAGGAAAAAAAATGCTTTTATCATAGTGGATTTAACCCAGTAAATACCTTCGAAAATAAAATGTCTTTTGCAAAAATATTGTTTTTATTTTATTGTCTTTGCCTAACTAGGACGATTTCACAAATGCTCAGGTGCTATTGTAATAATGAAACCAAACATTTTCAATGCAGTGAAAGTTTTAACAAAAGCAGAATAAACTGTATGAAGTAGTGCAACAGGTAATTTCTCTGTAAACATCTAATGTTTTTTTCTCCACCGGCTATAAGATACTGGTCAGTTCTGTCCAACTGAAATGAAAGAACATTTTAGTCACATTGTGCATCTATTTAACAATACATTCAAAAAAAATGATTCTTTGCATTTCTTATATCAAATTCCAGTCATGTGTCTTCCCTGTAAAACAAAATGTCATGTCTCTTTCCTTCTACTAAATGACTACGACACAATTTGTAAACTAAGTCTAGCTGGCTTGCGGGAGAGTGAGCGGGTTGTATTTTCTGATGCGTCAGCACAGGGTCATGGTTTGTACATGCCGTGGAGGGTCACAGAGATGATGGTGTCGACCTCTGCCCGGGCCAGCTCCGTCAGTTTCATGGCATCCAGCACCAGCAGGAAGCTTGGTCTCTCTGCACCCGGCTTCACCACGACACTCAGCAGCACACCTGCAACAGCCACGCAGACGGGTCAGTATATGACATGATGACGATGAGGCAGTGTGGAGGAAGTACTCAGATCCTGAAGTAAAAGTACTAATGTCGATATCAGTCCTGCATTGAACTGCATTAGGGATTCACTGTTTTCTTTGGGGCTGGAATGGAAACAGTAATCAATTAGTAATCAGTAATCAATGAGACTGATACACAATATGTGGAACCAAAATCAATTTTTGGTTCATTTAAAATCTTAGACTAAGGTTTTCTCAGGTACATTTTTGGTACTTAGATTTTTGAGATTATTGCACTGCTGCACGTCTACGAGAATATTTTTTAAATATATTTATGATAAAGGAAAAAAGCTTTTTGGTTGTTTTTAACATCTTAAAACAAGTCCCCATCTACTTCAGTTGTTTGGGAGAATGCTGCATGTACAGTATGTTCGGCTATGAAGCTCCAGAAATGTTTTGTTGACTACTAAACTTCACCCAACTTTCCGTTGGTATAGGGGTGAGTAGATAATGACTACATTTTGTTTTTTGGGCAAACTGCTCCCTTAAAGATAGTCCTTGGTTAAAAAACAAGAATCTACTGTAATTCTCATGTTTTGTAAAGAGATAAACTTGTCCGGTGTGTCCGACAGCTGCCTCAGGCTCAGCTCAGAGGGCAAGAGTCAGATAATAAGATCACACTGGGCTCCATATTTCACTTATAGTTTTGTGTGCTTGAGTGTAATTATGTGTGCGTCCCACCATCGTCCTCCGCTGTAGCTCCAGGTGTTGGGACGAACACCGGCTCCGATGGGTAGCACTCTTCCTCCTGCCACACCCAGGTCTGTTTGGTCTGTACGTTCAGCTTGACAATCTACATCAAGTCAACAAGAAGGCAGTCAGTCAGACAGTCCTCATTATCATAAACCTCAGTGTCACCAAAGACTGTCTGGATTTTGTTCGTCCGGGGAGATAAAAGTGCTCGTACCTTGTCTGGGATGAAATGGTTGAGTCCGAGGCCGTAGGCAAAAGAATACTTCTTTCCACAACACAGAGAGTAGTTAATCTGTGGAAACTCAAAGGCTGAGAGAGAAAGAAAGAGAGATATTAAACAAAGAGACTCCTATCATTACCTTTGTATTATGTCCTTTTTTAAATTGTGCTTTTTATTTGAAAACTTTAGTTACAAATTAAAAAAATATGATCAACGAGTAAATTATGATGTATTATTATAATCTTTAAATAACAAATAGGCATGATCGTTGTTAAACACACCTCCAAGCAGCATATTAAACTTATATTATAAATAAATAAGAACAACAGTAAAGAAAGCCTTATAATACAGATTCAAACTAAATTAACTTTTAAGGGGGTTAAATCAATACATAACTCAAGTAGTTAAGAAAGCGTCAAGGCACTTCTTATTGAAGAAAGAAGCAAACATACAATACATAACTTCTGTCAGTAGGGGGCTCTATCAAACCAAAACAGAAGAGTTTGCTGAGTGTTGTGTGGTCAGAGCTGCGGGGCAGAGAGACCAGTGCAAAGCCAGACCTTCTCCAACAATAACACTTGGAGTCATATTGCATTTCTGCTTCGATCCAGAGCCGTTTTAGGACGGGAACAGAGCTCAGAGATTTTTTGTAATCGTTTTGGATTTCAGAGATTTATCAACCTGACCTCCATTGCTGACTGGAGCTGGAGGGGAAATGTTCTTTACTTTATTAATCACCGGGTGACAAGTGGGGAAAGAACCGGAGTCTCTGGTGAGTGCTGAGTACACTGAGAGGCTGACCTGAATTCAAACACACACACACCCCTGGCGTGTGCTGTTGCTCGACATCTTGCGCTAATGTACCGTAAAGTCACCTGACCGTTTGTGGCGAATAAACACAAATAATCCCACAAATGATTAAACAACCACCACTGCTGATGAAAATCTATGTGACGTGACTCAGACACAAATGTGGACGGATCAGGTACCGTTATCAAGTTTTATTCCTGTCCTGTTTGGTCACATTCGCAGGCATTCTTTATCACGCTCTGCTTCTCTCCCTTCAGGCCTAGTTGTTTTTACATATCGTATCTTTAAATATATATGTATATTTTATTCTGCTTCGAGCGTGTATTTTTCACATTGTATTGAATCATTTTGCATGACATTAAAGTGGCCACTACAACTTCAAATACACAACAGACGATACAATTTGTGCACTTTCTGCACATAGATTGGTGTAAGTGGAAACCTTTATGAGATAACATGATGTCATTTTGGATGGATGTGTGTGTGTGTGTGTGTGTGTGTGTGTGTGTGTGTGTGTGTGTGTGTGTTACCCTGTCTGGGTGCAGAAAAGAGGACTTCAGGCTCCAGCCAAATGGTGCCATCAGTGTGAAGAACAGCGGTTGCTGTAGTGTAGGACAGAGACACCAGGTTCTTTCCCTGATCCTCCTGGAAACGCACACAAGCACAGACATGGATAAAGCTCTATCTACAGGGGTGTATAAGTGGGGTTTGTGTGCGTTTGGACTCACCCTGTGCATGTCCAGTGGCAGGACATATCTCCTGACCTCGGGCTGAGGAGCTCTCATCGCTGCTTTCTTCAATTCGTCCCACTCCTCCCTCATGTTGGCGAGGTACAGGTAGTTATACACAAAGTCATGCCTGCAGAGAAAGAAAGAGCGATGTCAGGATGAAGCAATTATATTGATCATACGACACACACACACACACAGGCTCACACTCACCCTTTCCAGGTGCAGAGGTCTACAACGATGAAGCCCTCATCCTCATAGGTGTTGATGTGGTGAAAGACGTTGAAAGCTGACGTTCTGAACTTGTGGCTGCTCAGATAACCTCCTGAGTCCTTAGTGGCCAGGTGGAACCATGTCTATGACACATACACACAAGACTGTATGAACAGAAATGTACAGGCACTCACATGCAATCAAACACACACTTCCCCTCCTACACCCAAGTGCAGGTTTAGAAACATCTAAATGAGGGGGGCAATAATATCAATTTAAAAGATGCTATATGTAGCCTATACAGATGGACACAGACATGTAAAAAGCCCCAACACCCGTCTTTTATAGGAACAAGACACCCACACACAACAGCTACATTCTTTGTATCATGTTGTGTCTCTTTGTGGCTGTTTGATGTCTCTGTGTAGTCATGTTGTGTCTCTTTGTGGCTGTTAATGTCTCTTTGTAGTCATGTTGTGTCTCTTTGTGGCTATCTAATGTGATAGTGCATCCTCTTTGGGGTTGATTTGTGTTTATTTGTGTCTTTTTGCGTGTCCTCGTGGCCATTTTGTATCTCTTTGCAGTCATTTTGTGTCTCTTAGTTGTAATTTTGCATCTCTTTGTGGTTGTTTTGTGTCCATTTGTGGCTTATATGTCTGTGTGGCCATGCCATGTGTCTCTATGGCTGATTAATGTCTCTTTGAGCCCATTTTGTGTTTTTTTCTGGTCTTTGAGCTTCTCTTTGTGGTCATTTTGTGTCTCTCTCTATTTGTTTTGTCTCTTTGTGGTCATTATGTCTCGTTTTGTTTATTTTTCATGTCTCTTTTTGGTTGTTTTGTATCTCTGTGGCTGTGTATGATTTTCTAATAATTATCCAGAGGTTCACATCCAGAGGCCCTGATGTCTGTAAACCATCTATGATACTAACAAGTCATCTACCTAGCACCCTCTGACTTTGTAAGGCGGATCACAGAATGGACCCCTTGTTGCCACCTGTCCCCGCCCCTGGCCTACCCCCATAGTCTCATTGGATTCAAAGCAGTCCATGTATGTGGCTCCTCTGATGCTCCAACCCGACAGGAACTTCAGCAGATTGATCTTCACCGGCTGCTCCACAAACACAAAATAATTATCGGTCATACCGAAACTGCAGACAGACAAGCAGAGAGACAGCCACACACAGATATATTAGCAGCTTTTCACAAACAGTGAGATTCAGAAAACTTCATCAAACGACTTCAGATGCAAAGCATACATTCTGCTGAATTCATTGTATTCTGTATTCATTGTGAGAAACTGAAGAACTAACTGGGTACCTGTGGATGTAGGAGGGTTTTAATCTCTCACTGCTGGGGAACTGAACCACAACCTGCGATTTCTCGAGGGGATCCGACTTGTCTGGAAACACAGAGACAGCGTGGGAGTGGAAGCATTAACATCCAAACAGAGTGCTGTGTGATATTAGTGGTGTCTTATTATCCGTGCGGCATCAATGCAAAACAACAACAAAGTCTGTCTGTCCTTCTGTCTTGATATTTTTGTCTCTTTTTGTCTTTGTTTTAGTCTATTCACCTATTAATTGATTGTTTTTCTTAAATGTTCTCACTGGCTCTCTCTATTCTCAGTTCTTTCTTTCTTTCTTTCCATCTTTTTATTGTTCTGTCTTTTGTTCTCTATTTTATCTCCTTATCTATATTTTTTGTCTCTCATTTTACTTAAAATATCTGTGTTTCTTTATTTTTCCCCTCCTTTTCTTCTTCCTTTGGTTTCCTCCAAAACTCTCCCTCGACTCCTTTTTTCAAGCTTGTGTCATTATCTCTTTATCCTCGATACATCTTTTACTCTAAAATATGCTTTTGAATAGGCGATGACTGTATGGAAGTGTGTCCAAGCCCGATCAGTGTTAAAATAAACTCTTTCAGTTCGAAATTTCCCAAAAAGTAGAAAAAAAACCCTCTCAACATTCATCACTTTATAATAAACAACTCGACGAAAGTCCATAAATAAATTTAAAACAAAACTAACCTTTCTGAGCAGGTGGGATCTTGACGACATTATAAGCCAGACTCATGTTTTTGCCAAAGCAGTTGCCGATGTTATAGACTGTACCATCTGTGTCAGTGTGGGGGTGGGCAGTCACCCCATTCACTGAGAGGTACTTACACAGGTCCACCTAATATGAAGATATGCATAGAAAACAGAGAATCAAGACAAGATAGATGCATCTATCGTGAAAGTGTAGAAAGCTTCTATAAGAAAACATCATTTGCAATTATATAGGAAATGACCAGAAAAACATGAATACGTATTTCCTGTAAATCAAACCACGGTGGAGATGATAGGAACCCAGAACGAACATACTTCCTGTTGTCACAAAGAAAAAACGTCTCCCAACAGAAAAGGAAATAATATAGAGGCTGATCACAGTTGTACAGGTGTGAACAGCCCCAAGACGCACTGAGGACACATTTCATTTTTTGTTTCCTTGTTCCTTGAAACGCATTTAATGCCAGGTGTGAACTGATGGGCTTAAAGTTTTCTTTCTTTTTTTCTTTATCAGCGGTAATATGTTGTGGTTTCTTTCTTGTGACAAATGTACTTATTGTAAGTCGCTTTGGCCAAATTCCCTAAAAGTAAATGTAAATGTAAAGCTGGCCACTTGTGATCGGATCACTCAGGACGGATGTTGATAGATGTTAAAGTTAAAATGTTTCATGTAACGTCGTGAGCAGAAAAACAGCATAAAGACACTTTAAACTATTTAGTTGAAATGCATTCATCATTGCATCCAAAGAGTTGGCCTGACGTGAACCAGTCAGCTCTCACCTTCTCCAAAGTCTCCAGTGAATCAGGATCAACCTTAGTGATGTAATTGGTCTCTGTGACAGCGTAGAAGTCTTCGCCGATTGGATAGATGTTCACCAGGCAGTTATCAGTCACCTCAATCCCTCTGAAGTAGGTAAAGAACCTACACAGAAACAAGGGAAACTGACAGTTTATATAGAACCCAGCGTCGTTTATATGGTTTGATATGGGTATTCATAATATTATCGTTATATTAATGCTGTGGGGCAGTAAATGCTGTTATAGGTAGCAACATCATTAAACAGACACCCCCCCCCCCCCCCTC
>OMLP01024102.1:39338-49547 GCA_900302685.1 Spondyliosoma cantharus | reverse complement strand
CAAACAACCCCCCCCCCCCCCCCCGTGATAAGACTTTTATTGTGAAAGGTGGGGGGCTGTGAGGATGTTTATTTCCACACTGATTTGCATAAAAACCAAAATATGAAAATGACAACTTTTTGCCTGGACAAGAAATACTTCCAACACATAACTCCACGGCTTCCAGTCTGCATGTTATACTGAGCTAAAATTAAAAAGCTATATTACCTTAACACATGACTAAATATCTGACCAATCAAACATCAGTTGTGAACAGTGATGCTGGAAAAGGTCAGTGTTTGGGGTTACCTGGAGAAGATGTTTTTGCAGGGGTCTGGGTAGGCTGCTGTTCCAAACTCAGTGATGACCACTCTGTTCTCTGTCATGGCACGGACGTATGCGTCTGTCTTGATGAACCTGAGCATAGAGATTATTATATATATATTAACAGTAATCAAACTGTCAATGCTCTTCAAATTCCATAACACATGTTACTAGTTCTGCTCCATGGACAAAGCTTCTTCTCAAAAGGAGCTGGATGAAGGATTTTTGTGGTTTGCAGCTGCTGTGTCTGTGTCTGGCTTGTTTTTCTCCCCTCTCTTTGCAGCATTCCAGCTTCACAGAACCGCATCCCTCTCTGCACTAACAAATATCAGATGTCATGAAAATAAGGTCCGCAGCAGGATTTGGATCCGCATCAAGAGCGATAATAAAAGTGCCAAACGATGGGATACGTGTGCCAGTTTTGTTTTTCATGCTCAAAAATGCACCCCATGTCATTTTTGAGCGATTCCTCAAAAATTCCGGGATCCATGCCCAGGTCCAGATCAAGAAAAACACAGGCGAACATAAGAAAGGTAAGTGATTCGTGGAAACAGACAAAAGGAAAAAAAAAGAAAATTAACTAAATGGATAAGACAACACGTGCTGCAGGGATGCCTTTTTTTGTGTGGGCCAGCCCAGAAGTCTGCATTGTTTTGGTTCCCAGGACAAAAAGCCAAGGGGAAACATAAGTTCTGTGACTAACAGGCGTTTTTTGATATGTGCTCATTTTGTACACAGATGAACACCACTTTAAGATCTTTGTAAGTTGTAAATGACTGTAAATGAGGTATATAAAAAAAAAAAACGTTGGACAGAGGCGCAGCTTGTGAACAGGCAAGGCAGGCAACTGGAGCGGAGCCCATACCTACGCAGCTCATTCTCCAACAGCTCGTTGGGAGTGAACAGCGAGGACACCTGCACAAATAAGTCTTTTACAAACACTCCACTTTGCACCAGTTGATGAACAAGCCATTTACAATTACAAGGTTTTTAATGTTGTTGATATTTATATTTTGAAAATTCTACGAATGTGAACACTGGCTTTTTTTTCAGTAGAGCACAATTTTCCAAAGGTCTTTTGATGTGAGGACATGCAGTAGTGGCAGCATTTGAATAGCCAAAAATCAATGCTGAGCACTGGCTGTCATGTCGGGGGGGTAAAGGGGAGACTAAAAGGGGATGAGAGCTGGACCCAAAAGCAGAATTCAGGACAAGGAGGTGGAAAACAAAAAGCGAGCTTTATTAAACAAAGCTGGAGACAACAACAAAAGGGGAACAGGACCAAAACTTGAATAAAAACTAACAAAAAACAAAGCACAAACCAGAGACAAAGTACAACACAAAGGCAAAGTTCAAAACAAAAGAATGCACTAGGCAAGAATCAAAAAACATGGAACACAAACCTAAGTCACGAGAGGGGGGCGAGGTAGGGCAAGGCAAGGCAAGGCAAAGCAAGGCAAGGCAAGCAAGGCAAGGCAAGGCAGGATCACAAATGTCAGAGACAAGAGCCGGGGTTACAGAAACAATGACCAGACAAGGAGTGCAGGGGAGAGACAGACTAAATACACAGACACTATGTACTACTGCAAACAGTGTTGCAGCGCTCTCCTGAACAACTGAAGTATCTGGGGACTTCTTCTAAGAAGTTAAAAAACAACAGAGGGCTTCCGGAGACTTATGGCGGACGAGCTGTATGAAGTCCACGTTATGTTGGATCTAAGGAGATGTTATTCACAACCCTTTTTCAGCTGAAATCTTCGCTGTAGATGTTAAGCGAAGTCAAGTGACTTTTTTTTTTAAATTAAACATAACATGGCTTTGAAAAGATGCTATGTACACCCTCGGGCTCGCAGATGAGCTGGTGCATCGGCTTCAGGGGAGGTGTAAGATAACGCTTTTAGCTTGGCAGCTGCAAAACAGGGTGTAAAAAAGGTCTTTTTCACATCAGTTTTGGATCTCTGGGCTTCCTGAAACCTATGAGCCGATGAGCTGTATGGAACCATTTTATGTTTTATTTGTATTTTTACTGTTTTGAAACATTAAGTCCCCGTCAGCTTCAGTTGTTTAGTAGAATAATGCAACGCTGTTATGCTGTGAAGCTCCAGAAATTATTTGAGGCATACACTTCTTTATTTTTGGTTGAACTTGTCTTTCAAGGTTTGCGTCAACCACAGATCTTATTTCAGGCTCCCGAGACGAGGGGACGTGCAAAAACAACTTGCTTCCAGGTTTCATGACTCATTCCTGCAGCACTGAATGCCCAAAGTGAAAGTGTGTTTTAAGAAGTTGTATTGCAATGACTTGTATTCTTACTTCCTGTAGTAGGTCACCTGACTGTCCTTCAGGTCAAACTTGTGCAAGATAGCCTGTCCATCAAACAGGTGGTGGAAAGGCTCAGCTCCCACCTCGAAAAGACCCGGACCCATCCTGAGAAGGCTGCCGCCCAGCCATGACGGTATGACGCCTGCGAGCACACACACAGAAAAATCAAAAGGTCTCTGTTTTTCTAAAGGCTCAGGTTATATTATTAACAGTTACCATGTGTCAGCTACTACTTTCAGAAAATCTGTCAGCCTATGTGGAGGTTATCCTGCAAAATAGCTTAATAGGCATCCCCACAGCCTGGTGATCTAAAGTAGATACTATGGAACTGTCATGTTGGTGTACAGTAGAGACCTGTCAGCTTTGAAATAAAAGCAAAATTCCCCCCAAAAGAAAAAAACAAAGCACACTTGAATAGCCTGCTCTTTTTTCCTACCAGTTATCTGAGCAGGAATCGGTTCGTTCAGCTCCTCCACCGTCTCAAATATCTTCCTGTAGCCCCCGGCAGGATGCTCCACACTGGAGAGGAACATTAAAACTGAATTGAAAAGGTGCACTGTGGAGTTTTGGGGAGGACGTTTTAATCAGAACAGAAAGATCTTCATTGACTGTTTTTTTGTATGCCTTAACAAACTAAATAAGCAAACTCTCTGTGTTCATGACTGAATAGACAAACTGACAAAAACACAGAAAATGGTTCCATCCAGCTCGTCTGCCGTAAGTCGGAAAAGATGTTATTTACACCCTCGGCTCGCAGGTGAGCACGCTGGCGCTTTTCGCTTATAGCTACAGATTTCCTCTCGCTGGAGGCTACAGGAAGATCTCATGACTGAATTAACAAACTGACCTTAAAGGACAACGCAGGTTCATACTGTGTTACTTTGTTTATATGCGGCGGACCCTGCCAGCTTTCTAGCTTCAAACAGTGTTCTGGGGACCTTAATTTCCTCTGAGAAAAGTTTGTGTGAGCTTGAATTTCTTCTCCAAAACTACACAGTGCCCCTTAAAGGAGCATTTCCAGAACATGATCAAGTCAGAAAGATGGTTCTAAAAGTTTGTTTTTCTTTGGCGCTGTGTGAAACCTTTAAATCAGGACTTTGTCTAAAACATTTATACATTTTAAATGTACAGGGACTAATAACTTGACCTTGACCTTGGAAACAAGAGTTACTAAACATTACTAAAGTCCATTTCGCAGCTGTTTTGGAGTTTTTGATTACATCACAGTTTTTGTGGAATTAAAGTTATGAAAGGGGCACTGTGTAGTCTTGGAGAAGAAATTCAAATATTTACAATATTAATGAGGTAATAACACAAACTCAGAAATATAATTATTTTTCCATGGCAGAATAAACAAGCTGTTCTCAGAGGAAAACAAGGTCCCAGAACACCTTTTTGAAGCTAGAAAGGTGGCAGGGTCCGCCACATATAAACAAAGTCAAACAGCATGAAAGGCCAGTTTGTTTATTCAGTTTATTCAGTCATGAAAACAATGATAGTTTTAGTTTGTTGCGACACGAAAATCAACTGATGACAATTTTTCTCTTCTCATTAAAAATTATTTCCAAAATCTACATAGTGCACCTAATAACAAAGGTTATTACACAGCTGCAGCAATCCCATTTCATCTATAATCCCACGCTGAAAATCAGCCTCTCGTTCAGTTTTTCATCCCATTTACAATAAAAAAAGCTAGTGGAAAACTCTGCATTGCTGACTCACCGACGAATCTTTTTCTCTCACAAGAAAAACGACAAGCCTCACTGAGAGGCGTCTACAAGCTGCTTTATCTTCTGTCACTACTGAGAAAACCAAGACATATGAACCTTAAAAGTTTTTTAAGCTCTGTCTTAACACTTTTAAGCCTCAGACGTGCGGAGAGAAGGAACAAAAGTTTAACTCACCAGCTGACCATGCTGCTGTATGTTCTGCACACGCTCACACACCAGCAGCCTGTGAAAGGATAGTCAGACTTGCATTTAAACCACAGACTTCTTGTGGTGAAATATGGAAAATGGACCCCCTCCTCCCTCCTCTCTTTTCCTCTCATCCACCCCCTTCTCTCATTTACTCCTCCCCTATTCCGTCCTTCCTTGCTTCCCCCAGTCCTTCCTCCTTTCCTCTGCATCTCCCTCACCTCCTTTTCTCTCCTCCCGCTTTTCGTTCATGCCTTTCGCTGCCCTGCTCCCCCCTTTCTTCCCTCTCCTAAACAAGCCAGCTTTGTCTCCTCTCCTTTCAGCCGTCTGGCCCTTGGCTCCACGCAGAATTTTCTCCAGGCCCCTAAAACAAGGCCTTTGTCGACCACTCTCTCACCTACCGATGATGTGGGTCAACCTAATAAAATCCGCTTTTAAAGGCAGTGTGGTGGGATTTGTTGTTTGTACATGGACATGCGTGTAGAAAGGACCCTGTCTAATTAGTTCCAGACAGCCCAGAGAAACACGCAGAGACTATTTTAATGGGGCGGGTCTGGAGGGGGTGGGGGGGGTAGAGCCACAGGAAAAAAAGGGGGCAGAGAGTGAATGATTAATGATTATTTTGTCAATTTGATAAATGAAGCTGAATAGAAGATGAAATGAATTCAAATAAACAGCTCCATTGGTGAGGGTCTAAAGGGGAAGTGGTCTGGAATCTATTGCCGAGTGCAGGTTGGTGCCCGCCTGGAAGTAAATAAACAAGAAAGAAACAACTATTCAGTATATTTCCATTAACTTTTGTATTCATATTAATGGTTCCCAGAGGATGATTCCTAAATCCTCTGACTCGTCTAAAGTCAACAAGTGGTTTTGAGTGAAATGTCAAATCAACTCTTTGGTTGGTTGCCGTTTTATTTGGTGCAGATGTTCATGTCTCCAGCTGAAGTAAATGTTCTGACTCTTAACTCCACTGTGGAACTTCCACAATTTACAGATCTTCAGGAATACTACTGTATACGTGAAAAAGTAGCAAAAAGCTTTTTGTATGCAATCCTTTAGTGATGTCACTCTGGCTAAGTTGCATTGTGGGTGATTGAGGCAACAGATTTTGAAAAGCAGTCCGCTGTCTGAGCATTGCTCCTGCAACACTGTTGGACGGGCAGTTTAAAACCAAAGGATCAAAATCGATGCAGCAGGACCAGAGATATCGCCTTTCTTATTCCACACCTTCCTCTTCTTTTTCAAAACCTGGAGCCTACATTACCCAAAATGCAGCCGAGCCACTGAGCTATGGAGCCAGAACAGTGACAGTGAATTTTGGCATCCAAAAATTAAATATGTAATTGAAAACAAAACCAACAAAGGACACTTGTGTTTGAAAAGTTGTATCTATTTTTGGCACTGAAATTAAATAATATTTTGATAATCTTTTGGATTTTGATGTGTTTTTCATACTTTAAATTTTTCCTTCAGGTCTGTCTTTTTTCAGTGACAGAATTTTTACGATGATTGTCATTGAAAAAGACATCAAAATCCAAACACATCAAAATAAAATGACAGTTTTTCAATGTCTGTGTCTTATTTTTCAATGTCATGTTTTTCAGTGCTGATACAACTTTTTCAAATACAAATGATTCAAGGCCAGTGTGTCCTGCTAGTTGAGCTTTAGTTTTCTGTGCCATTCTACACAGGATATTTATTTGGAAGAAGTGTGTTTTATGATTAATTAACGAGACAGTTAAGCTCGCCTTAGTCTGGTTAAAGAGAGAAACTTGAATTCACAAGCTGTACAGTTGTGGCCTATTCTTTCCGTTTAGCCGGGGAAAAAGAAGGGGTAAAGAGTTTAGACCAAGTAGTGAACTTGCCACTCGCATACATCTCACAGCTAAAACTACAGGGATATACTATCAGGCTAGTGTGCTAACCTCAGGAGATCATTCTGCAACACAGTACATAGACGTCTTTGACACGTCAACACTGTTGTTTCTTCACACTCTGTTAATAATGTTAGTTAGCAAAAAGTACAAATCTGGCCATTTAAACATCAACTTCATATTCTGCAAATCTACTTTTCATTCAATTTGACCAACTGTACTTACAAAGCAGCCCGTTTGACGCTGTCATTTTGGGTGTTTACCATTATTATTTCTCTTGAAACAAGCAACCTGGATCATTTGATTAAACTGGTTGTTTGTTGTGCAAACTGTACCGTAAAGCTGCTTTGAGCCACCATGAACCCCATGCCTTCACAATTAAGCTGATAAATAAATACAAAAAAAAACCCAACAAAGATATATCTAGAAAGAAACCCTGCCAACCTTTTGATACGCGACCATGCTTCCTGCACTTGAGGCTGTGAGTACAAAGAGTAGACGAGTCACTTTCAGTATATCACAATCGAAGGTGCTACTGTGAAGGGTATCAGCTTAATATGGAAGGTGACAGGATACAAGCTATACAAGTGCTGGTGTAATAAGCCTGGTACACACAGATCATTTCACACGCAGAAACATGACTGAGGAATATAAATAGAACAGCTGAAAAGGTTTATTTCCCAGGGCTTTGCATAGTAAACAATGTAGAGGAGGAGTAGAACAGAGTACAATACACACTCCTCTGTAAAAGTCTTTGCCAAAAACACTGCTAATGAGAGCGTTTATGGTTAGACACACACACACACACACACACACACACACATACATCATCTGATCTGAGGTATAGACGAACATATCAGGGTAGAACAAATTCTTCATACAAGATAAATTAAATAATTTTTTTAAAAAAAGGACAACTTGATCTTTTGAGTCAAGCTTGTTACATTTCCTCAGACACGTGACATAAGATGGGCTCTGTGTTGCACCTCATCGTTACAGCCAACCGCTGCTTCGTTGCTTTCAAATGATTGGTGCCGTCGTTGTTCACACTTTGAGGACTTTGTTAAAAAGAAGTAGCAACCGTTTGCCCAAAACATGACCGGTGTCTGGTGAAACCTTCTTTAGGAAGTCTAACATGCATTCAATATGTATAAATTAACAATTCTGATGATCGGAATAAGCTTACTGGCCATTCACAATACCTCCATCTAGTGCACGACATTTCTAATTCCAGAAAACTAAGCAGGGGTGGGTTCAAGATAATCGAGTCGTATCTGGAAAAACTGACGTCCTGAAAAGAAAAGTTTATGAGAAAACCTAAAACATGACTGTAGAATGCTTTTAAAGATAAAAACGTACCACACAAATAAAAGCAAGCTAAGGAATAAAAAAGAAAAAGGACAAGGAAGAAATGTTTGTGAAAAAGAAACATCTACAGATGACTTTAAATAAAAACTTGAGATTCTTTGACATAAAATGCTTAGTAAAGTCTATAAAAAACAGTTAACATGACAAAAACACTTCAAGACAATATCTAGCACTTCTCCCAACGTCAGCATTCATATAAATTAAGAAATCTATAATCTAATCATTCCCATATGGATCAGTGATCTCAGATTGGAGCTTTACTTTTTCTCCCAACGTGAAGCTAGTTCTCACACACACACATACACACACACGTCAGTAGTAGCAGTAGAGATGACAGGTTAGGGGAAAATAAAACAGGTAAAGTTGACTGATCCAAATGAACACGGATGTTACTAAACACACAACATTTTACAAGACACCCTGCTTCATATAAACGCTTTATACTTGAACACATTAACTAATGTGAACTGCTCTGCTGTCAACACAAATCACAAACGTACACACACACACACACACACGTGCACACACACACACACGTACACGTACACACACGTAAACACACACACACACTAACCACTGTAGAAGTCTTCAACCCTGAACTGACTCATATTGGCACATTAATGAGACACAATAGGAACAACTGTAATTCAAATGTAACAAGAAGTTGATGGCTGCAAAGAGGTGGATTTTCCAAATGTCTTAGTATCAGTGCAGTAATAGTGCAGCAAAAACAAGGTGAATACTGTGACTTCTACAACGGTGACACCTGTAAGGTTAGTTTAGTTCCTGATGCTGAAAGCTTTGGTCTTCTTGATGTTGAGGAGGGGAGGTTTAATCTTTGGTTTGTTGCTTTCCCTGTTTGAGGAGGGGAACCGACGACTGTAGATGTCTGGGTACTGCTTCTGAAACTAAAGCAAACACAAGAGACTGAGTGACTATCTTTTCACACCCAGGTCACCTTTGTATCACTGGCTGCTGCATTATTTTAACAAAAGACAGATAACATCCCCATCTTTCTTAAACCGAACATGTTGTGAAATACTCGACACGTTCTAACTGAACATTAAAGGACTACTTTTGTTACCTGTTTCAGTTTCTTGCGTCTGTCCTTCTCACTTATGTTTTGGTCCGTCAGCAGCATCTCCAGCAGCTCCTCCATCGCCTTCTGGGAAGCTTCCAGCTTTTGCTGTTCAAACTCTGCGCCGCTAATCTGATGGCAGAACGCGTAGATGGGCATTGGAACACAAACCGGATCGCTGCCGTCAACATTAGAAACACCGTCGAGGGGAACCTGGGGTCAGGAGAGGGAAAAGAACATCTTTGTCTGCACTGATTTACTGTATATTCAAAGCAGTTGAAGCTGAAGTCCCATTTTGGTCACAGCTTTTGTTTTCATGAAGCTATTCCAGCCTTTACATCGCTCACATTTTGGCACAGGCAACTCATGGCAAATGACATGGTCTGCAATACTTTCAGCTACATATGTACACACTTCATACAAACATTTCATGACATTTCGGTTTACAAAACATACGCAAAATCACTTACAGTAGATAAACAAACTCAAAACTATACTGAGAATCTACTTTTTTAGACTGTATATGTAGACCAAACAATCTACCGAGGTGCCTTTCTACAAATATACTGTACTACATATTCTACTACTGCATGAGTTATTTGAGTATATGGTTTCATTGGTTCTAATTGTTCATATGCATCCTGGATGCTGATGTAAACTACTCAAAATTAGTTAGGGATATTGGGATATTTTAGTGTTTCACCTGATTGGTTATTCTGAGACATACCTGACTTTTTATTTTTTAAATATTTTTGGATCCACTTCATTTGACTTTTAATGCATTTCCATGCACATGTTCCATGTAAATGCACCCACATCCCAGTATCATAACTAATTTTGAGTAGTATATGTACTGTAACAGTTTATGGGTGTACCTGTACTCTGCGCAGGTACTGTATATGGTCATTGATAGCATTGAGCAGGTACTCCGGGACTGACAGGATGCTTTGTTGATGGTCCATTAGAAATGACACCAGTCTGGTAGCCAACAGCTCGTCCAGATCACACTCAACAGCGCTGCCCAGGACACAGCCTGAAAACGTGTGAACCATCTGAAGGAGAACCACAAAAAACAGGGCGAGAGAGCGGGACACAGGTAAATAAACACTAAGACAAACAAAAGAATTTATCCAAAGAGGAAATGAAAGATGAGGATGAAATGTCTTTGATCCCCTGGAAGGAATTAAGTGTTACAGGGGAACAAATAGGCCGGTTGTTTGTTAGTTCCTTATCACGTCAGTTTTGTTCCTCACCAGTGTCCGGGTGCCGATGGCGGGGTGGAGGCGGGGCATGTCCACGTTCTGGCTGATGCGTGACATCATCCTCATGAGGAGCTGCAGCTTTCGGC
>OMLP01024102.1:26358-39284 GCA_900302685.1 Spondyliosoma cantharus | reverse complement strand
GGGAGGAGGAGGGTGCAAAGCTGCAGGGCCTCGATGGCGACACGCTCACACTGAGGCTGCAGGAGGCCTATATACACATACGTCACACGGCAACGGTGATGGAAAAACAGTTCTTTGGTGCAAACAGTACAGAAACAAACAGCGGTAGAATCACTCTGTGGCCACATTCATCCATCACTGCTACATCGCATTCACTAGATTAGACGAATGGATGGATGGATGGATGGATGGATGGATGGATGGGAGGTTAATCAACTACAGCTATAGAGCGACATGAGTAAGGTAAGACTTATAAACTGTGTTATATTTTATAGTGTGCCCTAACAAAGCATCCCATTTCATAGCCCTGATCCAAGAAAGCATCTGTGCATACATGGATATCACCTGGAACAGATCACTTCATACAGTCTTTCAAGGGTGGAATGGGGAGTGGCGTCCCCCCCGTTAGCAAAATGACCAAAATGTGTCCCCCTTGCTAATATGCTAATCCTCTCCATCCCTCCAGAGATCACTCATACGTGAACCGCTGTCTATGTTCGGACCCAGATGCCACCCTACGCTAACCTACCACAGTCGTCGAGAATAGTAGAGAAAAACAGAGCCTTTAACCAAAAATGGACATTCTCCCCACTTGCAGTTTTGAAACAGTATGTCTCATATCTGCGACCATGGTGGTTATAAGAAGCAGCAATGTGATGCTACCCGCTCAAATCTGGACTGAGGGCACAGGAAATAAAAAGTAATATGTTAGAAAATATGATGTTCTAGACCTTTGCAGGTAGAGAACAAATTGGTCTCTGTTAAAAATTTGCAAATCCATATATACATGCACAGGGTACGTATGTAGTAATGGATCAGGGCTATCTGGTTCATTGCCTTGAAAACAGAACAATACTAACATCTTATGGTAAGAGGCTTATTTTTTTCCAGCTGCGTAGCTTGTTCAAAGATAGAGTAACTATTCCTTTAAAAAAAATTAAATCACTGAATGGTTTTGAAACTCTCAGCTTCTTTTTACGTGTCTCACTACAGTCATTGTTTCTAAACCCTTTTTTAAAATATTGTTATTCCCCATTTCGAGCTTCATAAAGTTGCATGGTGCAAACAAATTAGTTTCTTTCTCGTTTTCAACCCTGTTTACTTGACTATGCTTTACTAGTTGCATGATAGAATCTCTACTTGTGGGTAAATCTGACAGAAAGAAAAAAAATTGGAGACCTTTTTCTTTAGCAGGTCTAGTTTGAAAATTATTTCGCTTAAATAATCGAGATGTGGCCAAGCACATAATGAAGAAAAATCAAAAGAAACAGAAAGGAAAAATGACAGAGTGTAACAAAAGCAGGCAACTTATAATAAGCTGCATACGTAATACGGTCCAATGTAAAATTGAACAAGTTGCACACAAGCTCTATGATCCTTAAACCATTAGTTTGATTGATTCCTTTGTTCTCGGTCACTGGAACCATGGAAATGTTAAATAATGAAGACCAACGAGTAAATCATCTCGGGTTCACTCTTCTACTTTACCAGCAACTATGTTTCTATTATAACATCTTGCATAGCAGTGATGGTTAGATGTTAGATGGAGTTAGTTTGATTAGACATCGATAGACAAGCAGACAGACAGACAGCTAGAGGGGAGGGGGTCTTACTGTGCTCAGGTTTGGAATGTGGGGGCTTGGAGCTGCTGGTGGGCACACAGACGGGCGGTTTGAACAGTGAAGCGGGTCGAGACTGCTTTGACACATCCATAGAGCTGAGGCAGCGTCGTACAACAGCAGGTGGAGGAAGAGTCCAAAGGTTAGAGGTACTGGCGGCGGGTCTGGGCCCACTGAATGCTGCAGTAGCCTGAGACTCTTGTACTTTGGCCATAGCGTATGAAGAGGAGAGAAAAGGATGATAGGAGGAAGAGGGGGGGTGACGGGAGGACCACGAGGGAGGACGTGAAGCCGAGGAGTGATGCGGCTCTGCAGGAGTGTTCACGTTGAGACAGCTGGTTGCTCGGCCCCGCCACTTGGTCTCCTTGACATCCTCCTCCCTGGTTTCCATGACAATGTCTAGACAGCTGCCTACGCTGCGTGGCCGCAAGTAGTGCGACCTCCGCGTGACTGACAGTCCTGCTGCAGAAGCTACAGACAGCCTATTTCTGGTTGCACCTCCTCGAGCATTTTCATACGTAATGGGGTTTGCTGTGGATGCAGATGGAAAGTCTGTACGACTGTGGAGGGTTGTGATGGCAGGGCCGTCACTTTGGCTCCTGTTGCTACAGGACGCCAGGCTGTCATTGGACAGGAACAGCTGCTGCCGGGTGAGAGGGGCAGAGTCGTCTAACATAGTTTCCAGTGAGCAACTCCTGGTTTGAGGCCTCATCGAACCGGCTGTACTCAGGCTCATGCAGCTGCCTCCTATCTGACCACCGCCTTCACTGGCCATGCCTCCTTTCAGCGCTGCCAGCCGCGACTGAAGCTTCCCGCCAAGCACCTCTCTCATCGGCGACTCCGTCTCATCACACGTCCCCTGTCTGATTAGCGACAGGAGGAGACACTCGGTGGAGCGGAAAGATGCCTTGGCTGGAGGGGGAGCTGAAGGGAGGTCAGACTTCTTGCGTTTCCCACGCTGGTGTGTCGCGGGCGCTGCAACGTACCCACAAAACACTGGGAGCGGATGCAGAGACAGAGAGAGCAAAGTGGTGCAGGCAGAGGGTCAGTGCAAGCAGACAGTGAAGGGGAGGGAGAGGGTTTAGTTACTTTAAACACATACGGTTTATACAGAGCCATCAGCTGGTCAGAGACAACACGTAACAGACATACACACAGACAGTACAGCTGCTAATACTGCTGTTAGGACTCCACAAACAAGAGACAACAACCAAAACCTCTGTTAGCAGTCAAAAGGCACTGTTGGAGGTCAAATCTTGGAACCCTACTGTGGGGAAAGCATGTTCTCATGAGCAACAAGATCCTGCAGACAACCCTAGTTAGTTTGAGCATCCTTTCCCTGTAACATTTCAACAAAGCCTCCGAACAGCAATTCCAGGTTTTAGCCCAATGGAATCAGCCCACAATACCTACCCAGGACGTTGATAAATAGTTCATACAGTTCGTATGTGAGTAGTGGCTGCAGAAGGCTGTAGAAGTAATCAGACACTGTTTTGAAGACATCTCTCTCAAAGCCGGGGTAGGACGGCTGCGCGTTGTCGTACTTTGGCCCTAAAACAAATAGCAGGTTACTGCAGCGTTCATGAGAGTGAAGGATGTTTAACAGCTTACACACTTCAAACACATTCATACTCCCAACACACTTACGTATGAGTTTCAATCCTCTAATTTACATAGAATTCTAAATCAATACAGAATACTGTTCAAGTGTTTACTAAATGTTGCACACAATCAAATTATATTAAAGCCCAATGAGATTACTGTGAATATGCTGTACATAAAGAGCTTTGGAAGGTGAAAATGAAGTGCTCAATTCTTAGCGCTATTCATACGGGACAGAATGTCTAAGGAGCTCGTTTGGTACTCACAGTTGGCCAGGCTCTTCATGGCAGACAAAACCCAGTGTGGAAGGTCATCTGGAGAGATTATTAACATGTTAGACTGGTTGCCAGTTACGGTACATCTTACTCCTTGTAGTCTACGCTCATATTTTAGTGGATGGCAGACCCGTCCAACACATTCATCAGCATTGGAAGCACAGGGTTCGGTTCAGGAGTAGCAGAATTTGAGACATTCACTGCCCACGGCATCTTTAGACCTTTCAACCTGTCCAGCAGGACCGCTTCAGGGAGAAGAGGGAAGAAAGCCTAGATAAGAACCATGCTAATCTAGCCTTGATTTCAGGCTGCTCCTGGTTCAAAAATAAATGAATGAAATGGGATTTATTATTATCATAAATATTATTAATATTTCCGACTTTGTTGTGCTGTATATCCAACGCCTGCACAAAGGGTTTTATTTTGAAAACTAACTGGATGCTCTCTGCTGTCTTACTTCCTGTCTGGCTCGATCTGCTCTGTGCAGCTTGACACGTTTGCTGTCCGCTTCCATCGAAAATAGACTTGGTGGGTAATCTCATATCTCATACCAGAGTAGAGAGCTGCTTCTGGGACACTGCTGAAACGTGCTGTGGCGCAGCTGGTGGAGAAACAATCATTGCCTACAAATGCTGCGGTCGGCTCTGGCAGTTTTAGCGGCTGTAATGTGCCACACACAGGTCTGGTGGAATCTGCTGCTTAGGGGAGCTGAATAGGACAGACCTGAACACCACTTGTAGTTTCATGAAGATTTTTCGATGCTAGTTTACTGTTGATGTATAAACCCACTTGTCTTGTCGTCCAGCGTGACCACTCCATGCTTGTTGACTTTGGTCATATTATGGATGATGTTCTGGGGGTTTACATGTCGTTGGTCTAAAACTTCATCAAGAGATGCACAACCCAGAATCCTCTGCAGGCTGAAACACAACACAAAAGATTTAGTGACTCAAAAAGATTCTTCATTGCTATTTGCTTTCTGGACTTCATGCATCAGATTTCCTCTCTTTACTGATTCTACAGCTTATTTGAAAAAGGAAACGTGTGCTCTGTGAAAAAGCTGTGTGTCAATTTAATCATAATACAATGGCAATGCTGTAAATGTCTGACACAAAAAGGTAAAAGCTTTTTCAGTTCAATGTGTGTGTTCATACTGGGTCAGGGTGATATCTCTCCAGATCTCCTGTTCATCCTCCACGGTCATCACTCGCCGTTGCCCCTGTTGCTCTCCCATTGGCTGATTCTCTCCCTCGGCTTGGAGGGCAGGATCTTCATTTTCCTGGAAGTCATAAAGAGAGCATGAACCACCGCCACACACTGTTTTTTTTTTTAATACATATTTTCATTCGACTGACTGGGGAAGTATTTATTTCAGTATACATCTCACTTTTAAGATTAATTCTATAGACACACAATATAGATAGAATAATTTATGTCCAATCCAGCTCACCTGCGTCTCCCTCTCCTGCTTCTTGAAACTCCTAAACTTGAAGAAACCTTCTTTGTCCCTGAATGAAGGCCTTTTCTTAATGGAACCAGGGGCTGAGGCTGGACATGGAATGGGCTTCAGAGGAGAAGTGGAGGGGAATCTGGAGGAAAGGCGATGAAATGGACACAACCAACATCAATCTTTATGAATATTTTGCAGGCTTTAAAAGGTTTATCTAAATAACAAAAAAACAACCTTACCGGTACAACGTGTTGTTGTCCTCCAGATCCTCCTTGCCGAAGCGACCCTTCACATCTTCGATCACATGGTTCTTCAGAAACTTCTTCAGGAGTTGAACCGTCTGCTGCCTGGTGACGTCGGGGCCAAAATTGCTGTTGCTGCGGAGCATCTGGTGAAGCCAATCTACAGCGGCAGAGGCTGTGAAACAGGAGGCATAGTGCCGGAAGTTCTGCCGGTGTTTCCTGATGGGCATACCAGCCCGAAACAAACGAGTCACCTCATTCCACTGAAACAGGACAGATAGTTTAGTAGTTAATAATGCATGACATTGACCAATTTAATTGGGTGCACATTAGCAAAAGGGTTTATGATAATTAGGTACATTTACTGCATTTAGAAGACGCTTTTGTCCGAAGCGACTTACATTTATTCATACATACATTCACACACAGTGATGGCGGTGGCTGCCATGCAAGGTGCCGACCAGCACATCAGGAACAGTTTAGGCTTCAGTATCTTGCCCAAGGACACTTTGACATGCAGACCAGGGGAATCGAACCAGCGACCTTCCGATAACATACATACACACTGGCTCTACCCTTGAGCCACAGACACCCTGAGTTTTTTGGAACTGATAAAGGTCTGCATTTGCAGTAAAAATTTAAATCTTAGTGAAAAGTTTAAAATAATCTGCGATGGAAGGAAAGTACACACAATTTATGCAAGAACAATTTTGAGTACTGTACTTCACTTGAGTATTGCCATTTTCTGCTACTTTATACTTCAATTCAACAACATTTTAAAAGACAAATACTGTCCTTTTTCACTCCAATACATCTATTTGCAGATTCAGTAATTTATTCAGCAACGGCACATTGAGAATTTGTATAAATAATCATCAGTTATTTGGACAGAATGACTAAGCGGGTAATGGCAAGTATAAGAACAAGTAGAAACAGTTTGAAAAGGTCAGAAAATGACATCACTTTACTGATATATAGTCTCTCACCACGATATGATAGACATGTTGTCCAGCTCTAACTCTTGCATAAACAAGTTAACAAACAATGAAGACAAGCAACATAGAGAGAACTAAGCAGTGTTAATAATAATAATAATAATAACTAATAATAATAACTCAATTCACCGAGTAGTGGTCTGACAGGGTTAAACAGTCTTGGCCTGTGGCCTTTCTCAGGGTCATCCAGGAGCCACAGGTCAAAGATCGTTGTAAAGTTTGTCATCAAACTACAAGTGTTGCTGAACAGACAGAATTTTGACCCTTTAAAGACTTTTTACACTTCAACGCCACTTGGAAGTACATGAGGTTGAATATCTGACCTGAGAAACATGTCCACCATTTTAGGATATTATACAGACCTAAAGATTGATGCAAAAATTGATGGACAATGGAAATGATGCGAGTTGCAGCCCTAGGACCAAGACACATCTGACCCATGCACTGTCTGTCTGATCGGTCCCGGCCTCAGGTCACATCCTGACTCACTGTTCAGTAATCAGCTGTCTGACTTTAACTGCTCAGAAATAAGTTCAATATTGAGAATTAAACTTAGTTTGAGCTGATGCGATTGCATGAAATCGGTTTGTTGACCGATATAAATGTATTCAGTGTTACCAACAATTTTGATGACTAAGTTACTGACATCCATTAAGGAGCTTTAATTTTAGTAAGGACAAACGACTCAAAGGTTACCCTGTCAGTTATGTTTTTATCCGCTCCTCTGTGACAGTAATGTTTGTTAGCTAAGTTTAGCTAATATTGTTGCGTTTTGGACTTTTGGCTGGACAAAACATGTTAATACCAAAAGACTAAAGGCATAAATCGAGAGATTAACGCTGCTAAGTGAATTCATGTTCAGAAAAATAACCGTTAGTTGCAGTTTCAAAAATAATCTTAGGGCTATCTTAGAGGAACACAGCCACGTAACTTTAACGTTACTGGATCGAAAATGAGCTAAATTATGGTTATTTCAATAATAAAAATAGTTAAACGAACCAACAGTTGTTTTAATGTCCGGAATTCCGGTCGACATCCTCTCGACAACTCCACGGTGAAGTGTAAAGCTGATTTAAACACGGCTGACAGACAGCTAACTAACTACAGCGCTGCCGTTGACGATAACTTCTCGCATGAACTAATTAAGCTAGCTGTTAGCAAGCTCCAGCTAGCTAAAGACCCGATCAGCCGACGTTAACTTACCAGTTTTGTGGCTCGGTAGGGTCCAGGGGTGATAACATGAGAGCTCATATTCATCCCAAAAAAACAGCGCTAATGTTTAGACTTCATCAGATGTAAGAAGTGCAAAGATCCTTAAGTCGGGTAAGTATTCACGGATGTTTTGCTACCGGCCAGTGAACGGCAGCATTAATGAGACTCGGCTCTGCCTGGCTGCACTCCGTCTGTTCAAAATTACGAGCCGTGCGCTTCTGGCACGGGATTGGACGGCGCGCAGGTCACGTGGTCAGCCTCGACTCGAGGAGGGTGGAGAATCAAAACAAATGGCAGGAAGCAGAATGTGTTGCAGCAAACTGTACAGTCTCATTCATTCACTCAGTGCACCACCCTCCTGCTCTCAGCCACTGCACAGCCCTAGAACCTTCTTTGACGCCGTTTGCTGAACTCTAGTTTGTATGGAAACTCATTTCAGACATAAGATAACGACCTAGTATCTCATAATAAGAAGTTTGTATCTCAAAATAGTGACTTTCTTTTCTCAAACCAATGGAACTTTCTCAAGATAACGAGAACTCAACATTATGACTTGGTAATAATTTGATATCTCAGAATAATGAGAAATTTCCCCAAATTGATGACTTCATATCTCAAAATAAGAAGTTTGTATCTCAAAATAATGACTTGCTTTTCTCAAAATAATAATTTAAAGTCTGAAATTAAGGAGAAACTCAAGCTAATGATTTACTCATCTAAAAACAATAACTTAGTATCTCAAAATAAGAAGGTAGTATCTGAAAATAAAGAGAAACTTCCTCAAAGTAATAACTTAGTGTTTTATAACAATTGCTTATTTCAAAAATAATGAACGCTTGGCTTTTTTTCCCCCTCATCATTTTGGCAGAAATGGACCTCCATAAATTTGCCTAATGAATATGCTATGGGGGAACAGTCGAGGAGCTTCTGTGTCAGCAAAGCAAGTATGGAGTTTCTGACTCTCGCGCACAAGGAATTTACATTAGCATTTCTTAACAGGTCTCATGTGGCGACCATCATTTAAAGGCAAAGAGAGAATGTGGTGGGGGGTCTGACAAAAAGACAGTGGAGGTTAGAGACATTTCAAAAGGGATAGATACTGGGAGGATGGGTTTAACTCAAGCCACTGCTATAGACATGCTAATGACTGCAAACACTACACTAACAAAATAAATCCAGTTTTCTGCTTTAAATGTCTCCTCCAGATACATTTCAACTTATTTCCAAGATAGGGCCAACTATTTTTGCTGTCCTCCTTGTCTTCCTTTGAAAAATCTAGAAGCTTTGAACATGCAAATGATATGTTCACCTACTGGATACAAGAAGCCTCTCACTTCACTCTAAAGTCTATTTTTAGAGAATGTTTTAGGCCCCGTACATACAGAAACGCTCTTTAGTGTAAACGCACATGTTTTGCATCGTTTTGGCCGATCGTCCACATGGATCCTGGTAAAGCAGCGCCTGTAAATGCACTTTTTTGAAACCTGGTCTCAGGGTGGAAAAATCTGAAAACGTAGCCCTCGCGTTCTCGCGTGGGCAGCGAATCTGCACACTTTCCGTATCAATGACGCCATCACCCCACCCCTCGACCTCTAGCCTTCGACCTCTGAACCAGATGATGTCTCATTACAACAACAACAACTGCTTGTGTTCGTGTTTCTTGCAACTTACTCGCACTTGACTCGCCTTGTAGTCGAGTCTTGCAGTTCAACCTCATTATCGGTCCACACAAACGATTCTGGTTTCCTTGCACTGGCCATTTTCGTCTTCTTGTGTTCGGATTCTCCATCTACTGTCTGTCTGTAAACAGTGCGCAAGCTTAATATGCATGCTCCGTCTCTTCTTCTCCATTTTTGGTGAATTTCAAGCGCCACCTATGGGCCTGGAATATGAACTGCAGCATTTTGAGTCGTTTTCAGTGGATCCGTTTGGACGCAAATATTCTTGAAACGATGCTGAGGAAGGCCCTGTCCATATGGAAACACTCTTTAGTGTAAACATGTACATGTACTGCATCGTTTTCGCTGATTGTCCACATGGATCCTGTAAACGCACTTTTTTGAAAGTGGGTCTGGAAAAAATCCGAAAACGCAGCCCTCACGTTCTCACGTGGACAGTGAATCCGCATACAAAGCATATCGATGACGCCATCGCCCCACCCCTCGACCTCTAGCCTTCAACCTCTGAACCCCATGATGTCTTATTACAACAACAACAAAATTGGCGGATTACGTGCTTGTGTTCGTGCTGCAGAAGATATTGAGCTTATTAGGGTTACTAGGGCAAAATATTATGCTCCTCCGCCACTACGCTGTGCAAAAAAGGATTTTGGACAATCACGTACGCCACCTCATTTTAGAGCCACCGCAAAGGGCTGCCAGGAGGGCAACCAGGAGAAGATATTGGGTTAGACCAGGTAGAACCAGCAGTTGGTGGGACAACTTCGTTAGTGGCGTTGTTGTGGACGTTGAATGGAAGGAGAACTTCCCCATGTCCAGAGCATCTCTCATCGCCCTGAGCGAAGAACTCCGTCCATACATCAAAGGGCAAACAACAGTCATGAGGGCGCCAATTGAGATGGTCAAAAGGGTTGCGTTGACGCTCTACTACTTGAGCGACGAAGGACAGCTGCGGAAGACTGCTAACGCCTTTGGCGTGTCTCGACAGGCTGTGTCCGTCCTTGTCAGGCAGACCTCCATAGCGATCGCTATCCATCTCAGTCCAAAATACAGTAAGCTGCCTTTTACGGAGCCCGAGGCCGAGGATCTGGTTTTGGGCTTCCATCGTGCTCATGGCATGCCACAGTGTTTGGGAGTGGTCGACGGCACCCACATTGAAATAAAGCAGCCATCTACCAACTCCATGGACTACATCAACAGGAAAGGCAAGCATTCCCTTAATGTACAGGATGTCTGTGACTACAAGTTCAGATTCATGGACGTCGCGATGAAGTGGCCTGGGAGTGTACACGATGCACAAGCTTTTGCTAATTCAAAGCTCAGCTCATATTTAAAGACTGGCAAGATCCATGCTCTGAAAAAGCACATTGTGGACCACGAGGAGGGCATACCAATTTTCCTTCTTGGTGACCCAGCCTACCCTCTGCTGCCTTACCTGATGAAGGAATATTCCAGTGGTGGCTCCACACCTCAAGAACAATACTTTGGTCTATGTTTGTGTAGGGCACGCATGGTCGTCGAGTGTGCTTTTGGTCGCCTCAAAGCCAGATTTGCTGTACTGAGAAGGCCTATAGAGGTCAATCTGCAGGACCTGCCCCATGTCATTTACACTTGCTTTGTTCTCTATAACTTTTGTGAAGAGAGTAAGAAGACTGTGGCTGATCACTCTGTGTGGGAACAATACAATGTGAAAACGACTTGCAGTCGCCTATACAACGCAACAACTACATCACGGACTGTAACGAGGGGGAGGGAAAGAGAGTGAGAAGAGTCCTCACAAATTACCTTGACCCTTAACAAAAGACTGGACAAGACCGTGAATAGTTTACTGATTGTCATTTTGAAAGTGTTGTGAACAATGTGTGTCTAGTGAAAATAAACAAATGACTGCAATCACTTTATAGAAAGCTTTTGTTTTTATTAAAAAGTACAATTTTTAAAAATGTGCAAATTTAACAAATGACCGTCCTGTCAGGACACACACACACACACACCATACATGTCTGTAAAGTGTAACTATTTAGCACAGTGCAGTCACTCCACATCATTTTGCAGCAGTGCTCTTCTGAATGAAAAGGTTTTCATTCTAATGTACAGGCTGTCTGTGACTACAAGTTCAGACTCATGGACGTCGCGATGAAGTGGCCTGTGAGTGTACACGATGCACAAGCTTTTGCTAATTCAAAGCTCAGCTCATACTTAAAGACTGGCAAGATCCCTGCTCTGAAAAAGCACATTGTGGACGACAAGGAGGCCATACCAATTTTCCTTCTTGGTGTGGGATTGTATCGTCCTGGTTGGTATACCGGCTGATTGGGTGTAGGTGCGTGCAGAAAGGCTAGTGTAGTGGGGTGTGGTGTTGTGCGAATGTATGCTGGCGGGTACCCATAGAACTGTTCGTTGCTGTTGTGGGGGTGTACAGACTTCGGTCTGAGCAGCAATTCCCTCATCAGGGAAAAGCCATCCTGTATGGTGCTGGTGATATTCTGGTGACTGTCTAGAAAGTTATGATCTCATTGAATATTTAACACTGTGGATTGTATTTACATATCAGCCTTCTGTTACGGTTCATGAAAGAGTCCTTTTGCCAATGAAAGGTTGTCTATAAATACATTTGAGTGCTATTTCTTTTATCAAATGATGTTCAGAATGTATCCATCCTCTAGTAGCAGTGTAGAAATACTCTGATACAAATAAAAGTTCAACATTCAAACTTACAAAATCAAGATAGGCTATTGTCTACTCCTACTTAAAATATGAAGTAAAAGTACTATTGTGTGGAATGGTTCATTTCAGAATAGCCTAATATATATTATATTATTGTATTAAAAGTCAGTGTTGTCAAAGTACCCAGTTTTTTTTTTGCTTCAAAACACAACTGATGAGCTTTCATAGGAATGAACGGGGCTCCACCTCCAACAGTGTGTGCAGTAATAAAATGTCCTTAATAAACCACATTAAAAATTCCTTCTTTATTAGGCGCCACCCCCAGATGTTGATAACTCGCCATTGCTTTTGTGGGACTTTTGCGTGTTCACCCGGGTCTTACGTTTAGATCAAAGCTGAGCCGAGGTGATAAAACCCTGTGTCTGCTGCAGAGTCAATGACCCTAGTGTAAATGCAGAGTGTACACATTCCCATTGCACACAAAAGCCTGATCTTTGGTTGGTTTGGACCAGTGGATAGGGGGTACAGGTTTAGGTAGCAGAAAATTAAAATTCTACTAGTACTACTAGTATCTCTCTAATTTGAACTTAAGTACAGCACTTGAAGAAATGTACTTCGTTACATTCCATCACTGCTAAAATTATTGATGCTTTAATGCGTACATCAATGTTGCGGGTGGTAAAGTTGGAGCTAATTATATAAACTTTATTAACCCTGCAGGGATCAATAAGGTCTAATTTTTTGTACTATTAATCTGATTTTGCAAAGTGACAACGGTTATAGATGTAGTGGAATATAAAGTACGTTTCTCTCAATTGTGGTGAAAACTGAGACAGGCTGCCTCAACTTCTGAAGGCTGAGCTCTTACTTGCAATGTCATTTTACATTATGGACTTTGCAGTAGAAAAGTAGAAGGTACAATGATTACGCTAATTGGACGTGTTTACATTTGGACCTATGTTTTGTCAAGACTAATTTGGGCTCTCGGATAGAACCCGCATGTGTTTTCAAAACACTGCCGTGACCCGGATTCGAACCGGGGTTGCTGCGGCCACAACGCAGAGTACTAACCACTATACGATCACGGCGAGCTGTCCGTTGGATGAGACGACGAGGATTTCCACAGATCAACTTCACTCTTCTGAC
>OMLP01024102.1:0-12586 GCA_900302685.1 Spondyliosoma cantharus | reverse complement strand
TTTTTTTTTTATTATAGTCATGCAAGTTTTGGGCAGAAAGTGATTGGCAGCCTGTGATCACCAAATGTATGTTTGTAAACTTGTGTGGTCGACTTGTAAGATATGACCAGAATATTTGTATAAAATGTGTAAAAAGAAAAAAAGACTTTAACATTATCGACAGAGTGTGAAGAATCAACGGTGTTGATTTTATATCAAAGACAGCTATGTAATGTTTTGCAGAGGTGTCTACTGAAGTTAGCATGCTAGCCACAGCCTGTCTTGTCTCGTAATAGCACTTTGTATCACAAGAGGTGACAGTCTGAAAGCTCCCGTAATTTCAACTTATGCAGCAGTGATAAAATGTCATTTTTTACACCTATTTTCTTTACTGAACAAAAAAATACAGCCGTACACTGCCTGAACTTCAGTCTCTCTTTTATCTGAACTAAGCAAAGTTCAATTGCCTCGTTAACCTGACTCTCTCTTGCTCCTCTGCCTCTTCATGCCTCTCCTATCCCCGCCTGCCGTGTCTTCTTGTCTCTGGAGCCGTAGTCCTGTAAATCACCTCCATCCTGTATCCCCTTTCTGCCAGTCCCAGTTCAGTATTCAGACTCCCCTGGCAACTTAGGGTGCGATCCAGGCAGACTGCCATCAGCTTATAGGGCAACTTATCCCCGCGGCTAATGGCAGCTATTTGTTGCTACAGCTACAACCAAAGATGGCAACAAAGCGTCTATTGAGCAACAGTTCTTAGTTATGCTGCCCCCTACAGTTTCAGGCTACCTTCAATTTCTGGCCACTTCTTCCAGATGGCGCCTTTAAAAGAGATGGAGACAGTAACTGGCTTGTGACGATGGTATCTGTCTTGTTTTTTGCCCAGATTCTCCGTCAGTGGAATTTAAAGTGCTACTGGAGAATGAGAAGAACAACTTCAGGCTGGTCAACTCTGCTGTGTCTTTCCTGGGCGGAGTTCCTGCCATGATCAACCCGGCCGACATGTCCAACACCATCCCCAATGAGAAGGTGAGACCAGACATGGAGGTTTTTTCTTTACCCTCAGCAGCAATTCATCCAGTCTGTGTTTCAAGAGGTCAAGTTGGTTATGGATTTTTTTTGTTTAATTTGAAAAAATAAATAAAATAAATAAATCATTAGTCTTTATTGCGCAGAGTGAGCTTGCATCACCTTTCATGAGAAAGTCAAATCTAAGAATCGACCCAGTAACATTTTTTGTATCTTGATATTTGTAGGGATTTTTGTACAAACCCAATATGAACACTGTTGCTCTAATCTGTCATTACAGTTTTTTGAATACTGTATATTGTAGAAAAAGTAAACGTGCACAGTGACTAAAAAAATAAACAAGAAAGAAAAATGTCCAGACCAGAGATAGATGCTACACCTCTTCCTTCATCTAAATCTGTTTATTTCCAGGTTGTGATGTCGTACCTGTCCTTCCTGTGTGTTCGTCTTCTGGACCTGCGTAATGAAACCAGAGCAGCTCGGGTCATACAGGGCGCCTGGAGGAAATACAGATTGAAGAAAGATCTACAGCTCTACAAGGTTGGTTCAATGTTTGATACAACTGCAAAGGGATGGAGGTTTATGGATCCAATCTCTTACATCTAAACCAAGTTCCCCTTGCAGTAGAAACGGATGGCAGTTTTTACTTCGTTCGTCATGATTGCATTATTGATGTTTCCATCTGGACATCTTATTTTTTAAGTTGGTTCTCTCACTGTTGAAGTTGAGTGTAGATGAATTAAACAAATGCTGTGCAATATTTGTCTTAATAATAATTTTCCTATATTTGGTGATTACTTTAGAAATAAGTAACAATAAATACAATTTAATTATTTTTTTTTTTTAAATATTATGTTATATATTATTTCAGTCAACGTTTTGTTGAGCTTGTGTTTCAGCAATGGAAAAACATCAACTTGTGCCATATTTTGATAGATGCCTGTCCTGGAGAGAAATTGAAAAACTACAATGGAAGTTGATCTTGTTTCTCAAAGCAACATTATGTAGAAATTCACACATTGTGGGATTTTATCTTGAAGTAAACATGTATGTAACGCTGTGATCCTACCCTCCCACTGAAGTTACATAGTGCAGAAACAAGTGACAGGGTAGCGGAGTGGCTGAGACAGAGACACCATTCACCCAAATGTTGTTTTAATTTATGTTTTTTTTTCCTTCTTTTTTTTGGATACAGGAAAGAAACATGGCTGCTGTGAAAATCCAGTTAGTTGTGAGGCGTTTTCTCCAGAAGCGCAGAGCTAAGAGACAGAATCAAGCTGCCGTTATCATCCAGTCGGTGTGGAGGGGTTACGCAGCCCGCAACAGGCTGAGGCTGAAAAAAGAGGCTCAACAAAGGGCTCTGCAGCACGAGGCGGCCGCTGTCATCCAGGTAGGTGTTTATGCATATGTAAGGATGTAATGGGCTGTTAACAAACACATCAATGACAAAGTTTTTGAGTAACTATCTGGAATTAATGCTAAATTAAAAGTATCACATAACAGAAGCAACAGTCGACATAGGAGTTTATAGTTTCATCATCCTCATCGCTGATGCTTCTGACTGATCGGATTTTGTCTCACTTAGCTCAGTGATCTTAATTGTAAAAGAGACACTGAGGTTGGTCCTGAATTTACAAGCTGCGTCGTCAAGATGTGTTTTTTTTTTTTTTCTTTGTCTGCAATTGTAATGTCTGCCCATTTTGTAACCCTCTTGTGTAATTGGTCTTTGAATAGATGGTTCTTATCTTGTCCTCACAGGCTCAGTGGAGGATGTTTTCGGGCATGAGAACCTACCAACGCCTGAGATACTACGCCATTGTAGTCCAAGCACAATGGCGAATGAGGAGGGCGGCCTCTGCCTACGGTAGAATGTACTGGGCGGCGACCGTCATTCAGAAGCACTTGCGAGCCAGGGCTCTTGTAAGAAGAGATCGGGAGCGTTACCTCTCCCTCAGAGCTGCAGTGGTGAAAATACAAAGAGGGTTCAGAAGATGGAAAACCCAGAAAACGAAGAGGGAAAACAGTGCTGCCAAAGTGATACAAGCTGTGTTTAGGAAATGGTATGAGGCAAAAATGGCTGATAAAACTGCGGCTGCTTTAAGGATTCAGTCTTGGTACAAAACGCAGAGGTGCCGCCATCAGTACAGAAAGATCAAAACAAGTGCTGTGCTCATTCAAGCACAATACAGAGGTCACGCACAGAGGCGCTGCTTTCAGATGCTGAAGCTTCAGAATCACTCAGCTGTTGCCATTCAGAGCGCCTTCAGAGGGCATGCCGTCAGAAAACAGGTGGAAAAGATGAGATGTGCTGCTGTCGTAATCCAGCGTTGGTTTAGGGCATCTCTGCAAAGAGACGTGGAAAGGCAAATGTTTGTGAGGACGAGATGCGCTGCCGTTACCATACAGGCAGCTTATCGTGGAAAAGTGGCTCGGAAATCCCTGGAGAGACGCCACAAGGCGGCCACGGTGATCCAGGCAGCATTTAGGAAGTGTGCTGCCCGGAGGCGCTACCTTCTCTTGAGAAAAGCAGCAGCTGTGATTCAGCGCAAGCACAGGGCCACGATTTTGGCTCGTAAGACAAAGGAGGATTATGATGCTCTTAGGAATGCCGCACTCATTATACAAGCTAACTGGAGAGGCAGAGCTGACAGGAAGAGGATAGAGAAGCGGCATCAGTGTGCAGCACTGATACAGGCTTACTACCGCCGGCACAAAGCGCAAGCAGAGTACAGGTTAAAGAAGGCAGCTGTTATAGTCATACAGCATCACTACAGATCTTATGTGATCGCAAAGGAGATGAGGACAGCATACCTGCGCCTGAGAAAAGCCTGTGTTACTCTCCAAGCTGGCTTCAGAGGCATGAGGGTGAGGACAGAGCTAAAGAAAAAACACTGGGCAGCAACCGTCATCCAGTCTACAGTTAGGATGTTTTTATGTAGGAAAAGATATTTTCTCCTACTAAGTGCTGTGATTGTTGTCCAGAGCCGATACAGAGCTCTTGTGGTCGGCAGGGCACAGCAAAATGAATACAACGGGCTGAAGCAGGCTGCCATAAAGATGCAAGCTGTCTACCGAGGATTCAAAGTGAGAGAAGACCTAAAGAAGAGGCACAGTGCTGCCAGGGCAATCCAAGCTCAGTTCAGGATGCACAGAATACGTATGGCGTATCTTGCCGCCAAGTGTGCTGCCATCATTATTCAGGAGCGCTACAGGGCCAAAATGCTCAGGGATCAACAGATGCAGCGGTACGGAGCAATGAGATCTGCAGCTGTTTCTATCCAGGCAGCATATCGTGGCCACAGGGCCAGGAGGAAGATTGCAGAGATGCACCAAGCTGCCACAATCATTCAGAGAGAGTTTCTCACCTTTCAGGAAAGGAAAAGGTTCCTAGCTATCAAGGCAGCCGCTTTGGTTTGTCAGCAGAGGTACAGACAAGCCTTCCTGGCAAGACGAGACCGTTTGGACTATCTGTCAAAACGCAGGGCGGTCATTTGCCTGCAGGCCGCCTACAGAGGATATGAGGTCAGAAAGCAGTTGCGTATCCAGCATGCAGCAGCTGTAAAAATTCAGGCTCACTTCCGAATGTACCAGCAGAGAACTTACTACAAGAAGCTGAGTTGGGCTGCCAGTGTATTGCAAACATGTTACAGAGCTAACAAGAAAATGAGAGAGGAGATGCATGCCCTGAGTGCCAAGAGGAATGCTGCTGTTGTGCTACAGGCTGCATACCGTGGAATGAAATCCAGAAGAATCGTCAAACAGAGTCATCGGGCTGCCAGTGTTATCCAGAGAGCTTACAGGACACACTGTGAACACAAGCAGTATCTTACCTTGAAATCCTCCGTCCTCACCATCCAGCGGAGGTATCGGGCCACTGTAGCGGCAAAGGAACAAATGCAAGAATACCAAAAACTGCGCAGAGCTGCAGTCATCCTTCAGGCTGCATACAGAGGCCAGCAGGTCAGGAAGGAAGTTGCTCGATGGCATCAGGCCGCCACAGTGATCCAGTCTGCATTCAGAGGGCACAGAGAGGAAGTTAAATATGAGGCCATGCGTCTGTCTGCCATCATCATCCAGAGATACTATCGGGCATGTCTCCTTCAGAGACAAGAAAGGGAGAAGTTCCTGAAAGAGAGACACTCTGCCATCGTCCTTCAAGCAGCTTTCAGAGGTCATCGTGTGAGGACCAACATCACCAAGATGCACAGGGCAGCTACTGTCATACAGGCAATCTTCAAGAGACATAAACAACAATCAGCCTTCAGGAGACAACAGTGGGCAGCATGTGTCTTACAGCAGAGGTTTAGAGCTCACAGACAGAGAAGAGTTGAAAAACAACAATATAAAGAGGTGAGGAAAGCTGTCATTAATCTACAGGCTGCATATCGTGGAATGAAATCCAGAAGAATCGTCAAACAGAGTCATCAGGCTGCCAGTGTTATCCAGAGAGCTTACAGAGGCTACTCCGAACGCAAGCAGTATCTGAAACTGAAATCATCCATCCTTGCCATTCAGCAAAGGTATCGTGCTAATGTAGCAGCTAAATCCCAAAAAACACAATACCAGGAAATGCGCAGTGCAGCCATCATGATTCAGGCTGCATACAGAGGCCTGCAGGTCCGGAGAGAGGTTGCTCGTCGACATCAGGCCGCCACAGTGATCCAGTCTGCATTCAGAGGGCACAGAGAGGAAGTCAAATTCCACGCCATGCGTCTGTCCTCCATTATTATCCAGAGATACTATCGCTCTTGTCTTCTTCAAAGACAAGACAGAGACAGGTTCCTGAAAATGAAACAATCCACCGTCTGCCTCCAGGCAGCGTTTAGAGGCTGGTGTGTCAGGAGGGACATTAGCCGACAAACTCATGCTGCTATTGTGATCCAGTCGTGCTGGAGATGCTCAGTGCATCGGCGTGTCTTCCAAAAGAAGAGGGAGGCGGCCGTGAAACTTCAGCGGAGGGTTCGGGCAGTGCAGCTGAGCAGGTTGGAGAGGAACAACTTCACCCAGATGAGGCAAGCGGCTATCAAACTTCAGAGGCACTGCCGAGCCTGGATTGCAAGACAACAGGTAATGCTTCAAATGGCAATTTAAGTAAAGGGACTATTTGTAAGGTGTGTTCAGAATCTTTGTCTAAAACACTCATTAACTAACATAAAGGACAGAATGTGAGAAACAAGAGTTTTGACATTACCTCTGTGTTAGAGATATCTGAAGTCGTCTCATAATACCACTTTGTACCTCCAAGAAGTGAGAGTCCAAAAGCCCCTTTAGCTTCAGCTGGGAGGTGTTTGCAAGAGCCGAGTTTGCTACATTTTACAAGATCTCTTAAGTTTATTTGTTCATTTATTATGCTAAAACCTAACAAAATATCAAAGAAAGTACGCTTACACCTATCTTCCCTACCGAATAGAAAAATACAACTGTACATCATCTGAATTCAAGTTGAGCTAAACTGCGTCGTAAAACACACTTCGCTCAAATTAGACATCATCTAAATAACTCGCACCAGCAGAGTCTTGGTTTGTCTATTTACAATCGAGCAAGATGTGAAAATATTCTGGCTCGACGCGTCGTTTTCGCCTTCTAATTATTCCCCGACTCTCAGGTCTCTGCCGGTCCACCTCTCCCCTGTCCCTGCCTGCTGAGTCTTTTCGTCCTCAGCCCTAGTCCTGATCGGAAAAGCATTTCATGATCTCTGTACACGGTTCCCCCTCATCAAACTGGCATCTGTCAGTTTCGGAAGCTGTGTTCAGTCCGAGGTGTCCAGCCGTGTTCACTGGGAGGCCGCTGAGCCCTGTTAACCGCCGTGACTCCACCCTCATCTGAGGTTGCGGTCCAGGCAAACTCTAGTCAACTATTGTGGTCCCTGGCTCCACTGCTAACCGCTGCAGCTCGCTAATTGAGAATGGTCGTTAGCTACAGCGAAGGAGAGCAAGCAAAGAGCAACAGTTGCTGGTTATTCTGGTGATATGCTGCCCCCCTATGTTTTTGGAGCCCCCTTTAAGAATCCTGACCGTATTTTAACAGCGACACCTTTAAAGGTCATACTCGCTGGATTTTATTTTTTCCTGCCTACCAGACAGCTTTTAGTTAGCATCCACCAACCGTATAGAAACGTGAAATTTGCGTATGGTGATCTATTGCAGCAAACCTCATGTCTGTTAAGTAAACAGGCTGAAAGCTGCTAAACAACGAAGCTCATTATCTTTTGCATGCTTTCGTGTTTCAGGTACTAGAGGAAGCCAAAGCAGAGAGGAGGCTCCGTTTTACGTCGGCAGTCTACCACCATCTCTCTGCCATGAAGATCCAAAGAGCGCTAAGAGCCTACTGGGCTCTGGAGTCGGCCAAGAGACAGATCCATTCTGTCATCACCATACAGGTACGGTGTCCCACAGTGCCGTTTTTCAAAACAAAACCCTTCACTGAAAAGCATTTTATTGATCTGATGAATGTATTTAAATCAATCAATCATCATATCTTAAAATGTTTCCCCTTTTTTTTTTTTATCCTAGCGATGGGTGAGAGCGAGGCAGCAGAGGAGACGGTATCTGGAGGACAGGAAGAAGGTGGTTATAGCGCAGAGAGCAGGCAAGCGCTGGTTAGCCCGTCGCCACAAGGCTGCAACTGTCATCCAGAAGACTGTCCGGGAATTCCTCCTTCGCAGGCGCCATGAACGGGTTCAAAAGGGAATTGTCAAAGCTCAGGTACTAGATTTACTGATGAATTTTGGGATTATTGCAACTGATGGTTTACACTTTTTGACTTTGTCATAAAATGATAGTCATCCTGTGATCTCGTGCGTCAGGGATTAGCAACTCATTGGGGCCTTCTTTCATTTATTTATTTATTCATTTTTCTCCTCTCTCCACACCATCTTCCTCCAGGCTCTGTGGAGAGGACATTGCTCCCGCCGACTGAATGACAATCCCAAGGTGCTGAAGTTGAGACACCGCTTACGAAAAGTCTCAGCTGAGGTCCGGGAGGAGGACAAACTGTGCAACAAGACGTCATCTGCCCTGGACTACCTCCTTCGATATAAACACTTCTCCTACATTCTAGAGGCCCTGAAAAACCTCGGTATGGCTTTGCCAATTCTGGTCATTCACCCTGCTACATACACAGTTTAGCAGTAAAGCTAATGATGTTGATTATTTTGTTCCTGAACCTCTGAGAGAAAACTTGACCCTCATCTGTGCCCACCATCATTCTGCTTTCTGTAATAGTGTTGAACAAGACAAATGCCAAGACTTTAAGGAAGGGTGAGAGGGAAAAAGTTAAGTTAGTCCAGATAAGACAGAGTTCATAACATATAAAGGTGCTTACTGTGTTTCCCCAAAATCTGAAGTGTGTAATGTAAAATCCAAACTACTTATGATGTGAGCATGATCTCAGGTGTTGTCTGCCTTTTCAGTCGTGCAGGTTGTCCTGAGCATTAACAGGAAAACCGGTGTGTTGCTATTGTTCTTACGTGCGCGTGTGTGTGTGTGTGTGCGCACAGAGACCGCCACCAGGCTTTCCCCAGAGTGCTGCGAGCGGCTGGTAGAGAGCGGAGCCACCAACGTCATCTTTACACTCATCCGCTGCTGCAACCGGAGCGTCCCCTGCATGGACGTCATCACATACTCCATCCAGATCCTCCTCAACCTCTCCAAGGTACAAAGCCATTTAATGAAACCACGCACTGGTCATGCTCAGGTGGAAAAATCAAGTGATAAAGTCGACTTTGTAGAAGGCTTTCCCCGTCACCTGGAAACGGGAAGGTATTGTTTGATCTGCTGTGCTTGAGCGTCAGGTCAAGGTTCTGTAACTGTATATCCAAAACTGCAAGTAGCAGTTTTTCAGAAGATTGTGTGCAGAGCTACAGTATATCCTGGCTGTGTGCAGTGACTTCTTGTCAACTTGTTGTGTTGACAGTTGAGGTTTTTATCTTTAAGTTTAATTTAAGTTGCTGGTAAATGGACGGAGACAGGCCTTTATGCTATATGCTAAGCTAACTGTCTCCAGTATCTGTCTGTCTGTTACAGTAGAAACCCTGCACATGGTGCTGAGTAACAAGTTAATAACAAGTAACTTGTGTGACACAAGAGTAAAGTTCATGTGTTTAATGCCACTGAGGATGGACAGAGGAGGTCGGAGCGTTTCCTCCGAAGCTCTGCTCTCTCACTTCCCTACAGACTTTCTATTACTTAATATAAACTAACTGTTCCTCGGTTTCTCTTCTGCAAAACCAAGTTCAGACCCAAGGCCAACATCTGTTTGACATTGTGTTCTTAGTTTAGTGTTTTCTGTTCCCACAATTTAATCCACATCACTGTGGTTAACGCTTGAACATTCTGCATAGTCTGCATTTTTATTCATGAGAAGACAAAGAAATGAAGAAATGAAAGATTGATTTTTTTTTTTTAAATTGCAAAATCGAGATTGCATCATACTATTTATATTTCAAGCAAAATGATTGTTGCAAAATGAATGAATTGGCAGTTCTATTATAAAATGATTACAAACTTATAACAAAGAGTGGAAAATAGCTTCATCGCACATAGTAATTGTGTACTCTGTTTATTGTATGACAAAATTGTGGGTTTTTTTTTTTAAATCACAGAAAAAATACTGGCCAAGTCTGAAAGTTGTGTTGGAATTCAAACGCACTATAAAATGGTTTTATTGGCAGGATTCTGCCTAAAATTATTGCGGTAGACTTTTTATTCTGTTGGTTTCATTGTTTAAAAGATGCTCCTCTATTTGCTCTAAATTGTGGTGACTGCGCCGCAATTAGCCATTTGTCGCCCAGATGTAAAGGAAAAGGAAGTTTGTCCAGTTTGGCCTGAGAGCTTTTACTTTTGTAAGAAGAGCAAAAAAGAAATGGACAACAAGAAATGTCAACACCTTTTTATGAAACAGCAAAATGGCAGCAGATTACATGGATTTAAACAAAGTGTTGCAGTCATTCAGGCATGATGTAATAAAAGCATCAAAGGCAGTTTTCAAGATTAATTTCAAATCACAGTTTGTACTTTCGTCCTTCTGTCTTTCCCTCTCCTTTACACACTTCCTCTTGGTTTCCTCCCTCAGTACCACAAGACGATCGATGCGGTGTATTTGGTTGAAAACTCTGTGGAAACCCTGCTGGACCTGCTACAGAGATATCGGGAGAAGGCAGGGGATAAAGTGGCAGAAAAGGGCGGCAGCATCTTCACCAAGGCCTGCTTCCTTCTTGCGCTGCTCCTGCAGGACAAGCGCCGTGCCGTGGTCCGTAGCTACTCTAACATACAGACTTTTGAAATATATTGCTCCAGTAGTTTTTAATAAAATCTGAAATACTGATATCAAACTCTCATTCATACAAAAGACAGCTGTTGTAGTTTTCTAAATGTGTTTTGCAATTGGAACTTTCTTTAGGAGGTTATGAAGCTACCGAAGGTCTTGGATAGGATCCGCAGTATCTACCGGCTCACCGCTCGCAAACACAAGATGGACGCAGAAAGAACTGTTATCAAACAGAAGATGAACGCGTCAATCAACGGGAGCTTCTTTGTTCAAGCCACGCCTCGTAAAACCCGCCCTGTGCCAAAGTAAGTACATGCATATATAAATACAGTAATGTATGTGTTTGGGATATACAGAATTGTGTGTGTGTGTGTGTGTGTGTTCGCAGTAGGAATTGATATCCTGTTTTTGATTTTCAGGTTCGCACCGGACTGGGTTCTCAGAAAGGACAAGCTAAAAGATATTGTGGACCCTCTCAGGGCGATTCAAATGGTGGCAAACACACTCTCCATTTTGTTGTAAATAGACCAGCTGGTATTTGTCATCTCATCTTTCTGCTTCAGAAAGTATTCTTTCATGTATTGTTTAAAGTCGTTCTTTTTTTTTTTTTTACCTGTGCATTTTTTCATGTGTGTGTATATATTAAAATGGATTTGTTTCTTTAACATGGGCCAGTTTCATGTGTCTTTCTTGTGTGTCAGCATAATTTTCATTGGAGAAAAATCTGTGTGTGGAGTTTGGCAGATGGAAGCCAGGTAAAGCCAGTATTTTCACATCTGAGTCAAAAATTAAAATCATTTCTCACATGTGGCTCCCAAGTTACACCACTAAGGGGCCCTGACACACCAGGTGGACAGTCTGCTGTCAGCCAGTGGCCATTGATGAGTGTCTGTGGCCTTAGTTTTTTCGCGGTGTGACCCTTGCTGTCGACTTGACAGCTGAATGAGCATGGCGAATCTGCGTAGGAGCCCGTTGGTGAGAGAAATCTCTGACTGGTTGTACAGCTCAGCAAATTGATGCACGAGAAGAGAAAAATATGCAATGAAAGCAAAATAAAATAAAAAACAACTTGATTCAAGAAGTCACTCACAGAAAGCTCTTCTCATTTTTCAATGAACACTCCAGTACAGAAGTGTGACAAAGATGGGATGAAAGCGACTTTTCCACATATAAAATCAGTATTTTTTCCCTCAGTTTGCTAAGGACATTAGCTGCTACTACATTACTGTTGTTTGGTCTTGTAATGTTGCTTTAGTTGGGTCGATGTGTGGGACACTTCTCTTATTTGATGAGTGAAGGATCTGTTTAGTTGTCAGACTGAACGCCATCAGACCGTCACACCACTGTTCCACACTGCCGGCTTACCCTGACACACCGACGTCGTCTCGCCTCTGTTATTTCTCGCCTAAAATGTTGGCAGAAACACATTCTGTTTTAGCTATTTTTGTAATAAGAGAATGTTTCCAAACGAGCACCTAAACACATTATCTGATAGTTTATTGTAACAAGACACACTATAGTGCTATGCCTGCTGTTCACAATAATCAGTACAAAATTGACATGTCATAGACACAAAGTGTACTTCACATGTAATGCCCAAGACATGGCCGACAATGAAAGTGCGCTTCACGCTTCCTCACCTGTACATTGTGAATCCCCGGTCCAGCCATTTTCCCCACAGGTTCGAGTAGGACGTCCTTCATAACCTTCCTCGCACTCATAATGGGCCTGTTGTTTGTTTGTGTATCTCGTCTCGGGGTTGACAATATTTGCATGCAGGATATCTTCTTTTTCACAAGTTATTTCTAAAGACAGATGCAGTTATTTATTTACTAGATATGTTCAGGATATCCAGTCTGTCACATGTTATCTCTGTAAAAAAAGGCATTTATATACTACCATACACATTTGTTTCACATTCGTTGGCGATGTGGAGAGTATGAACTTGTGAACAACAGGCTGGTAGTAGTGGTAGAATTACAGGTTAGAAATGCAGACCCAGACCTAGAGTAGTGACACAGCTGTGTACAAACAGTAATGATCAGCTGACTGCTTTGTGGTAATTTGGTGGTAAAGGTTAAAAGAGTTATGTTTCACTTCACTTGTTCTAGCTGGTTGGAGTGAACTCTCTGAAGGTATCCAGAAGGCAGTACATTTGGGATTGACTGGATGGTTATTTCCTAAAATCTATTTTAAAAGAACAAATCCATAGAAGGAGACATGGCCAACAATGAAAGTGTGTTTTCCACTTCCTCACCTGTACACTGTGAATCCCCGGTCCAACCATTTTCCCGACAGGTTCGAGTAGGACGTC
>OMLP01024101.1:8280-19255 GCA_900302685.1 Spondyliosoma cantharus | reverse complement strand
CCATGCTTTGCTTCTTGTTCTGCGGTATCTCCATCATCGCCCTTCAGCTGATGTCCTCTCTTTTCTCCCCATAACACTCTTCTTATCATTTATTCTTTCCTCAGACAGACCAGACAGTGGATGTTTCCTGCTGTTTTTATGTGTTGTTTGGAGGGCAGGGAAGATGTTTTGACCCGCGAAAAGTCCGAAAAAAACCCCTCCTTTCACCTTGTAAATATTTGCCTCGCTGTGAGTCAGCCAGCTGGTTTTAAAGGGTACCTGTCATGGCAATGATACGTTTGCCGCACTCTAGTCTCACTTTCCAAATTACAGAAATGAGCAGCTACCTCGTAATGGCTCTATAATGGGGGGCTAAGGAATGTGTTTTTGTGAGCATTTGACTGTATCTCAGTACCTCAGCGTCTGAGCTTGCCCCTGAACTTCAGCTCCTAGAGGATAATTAAAAACTCCAGTAGACGGTGGATCTCGGGCGCTGCGATGAAAGCAGTCTCTCCGCTTTTATCTGATGGATGGAGACACAACACAACCCCCTCTAAAACAGCTTCTCGCGTCACTTTTCATGTACGCATCTTGTATGTATGTTTTATCACATCATGTGGTGTGTACAGGCATGTGTACTTAGCTTGTAGTTACCTAGGTGTGTTTTGAAATATGCTCTTGGAAATCTATGGATGCATGTTTGTGCACCATGTCAGCATAGTGAGGATGAGATGATGCTGAGGATGAAGATTCCCAGCCGCCCTGAACGCCCCATGCTATTTGGCTCCTTCTACTGATGCACACTGGCCGAGTGGATGTGGACGTACCACCGACACAGGTTTAGGGACGGATGCAGCAAAAAGAGGAGGAGGAGGGGTGATGGGTGAGGGTGGGGGGGGCATAGTGTTTTGAGCTCCAACCTGCCAGCCACAGGCATCAGTGTGTTTACATAGGCCAAATCCCAGAACGATGCGTCCCTTTAAGCCCGGTGCCTGGGAAAGTTTGTGGAAAGAGCATTGAGGTCCACTGTGGTGGAAAGGGCATTGTCTGGCCTGCTGATCCTGACCGCACCGGACAGAGAGAGGGGGATCAAACCTCGGAGAAGAGGTCAGGGGCGTCAGGGAAGGGCGGGGGCACATGGGCACAGCGGTATGCCCATCATTGTCCCCCAGTGAGCAAGTGAGCTGATTGGAGGCCAGATAAGAGATCAGCGGTGGTCCGATTCTGTCTGGCTCTGTCCATACCGATAAATATGCAGGCGGGCAGGCATGCATATGGGATCTCACACACACACACATACGCACACACACACACACACACACACACGCAGGTGTGTTTCAGATTGGAGCTGTTTACACAGCTGTTTTTAATGTGTCTGTGTGACGTCCGACTCTGGTTAGGGAACCACTGGGCTTATAAAGTCCTTCGCTGATAGAAGGTTGGCACTCTCTGCCAAGGTTGTGGTGCAGGGCTACTGAGTTGGCAGAGTCCGAGGCCAGCCACTCTATTTCCCAGCATTCCTTTCCCTTATAAAAGATAACAAGCGAGTGGGCACCGGGAGTCTATTGGGAAACGAAAGGCCTGGAGTGCAAAAACAGGATGGGAATTGGCTTTGGGAGAATGTTTTGATCACGACGAGCAGAAACGGCGGGCGTCTAAAAAAGTTGGCAGCGAGCGAAGCTAAGACCAAAGTGCAAGGCATGGTGGGAATTTATGGGTGTTTACCAAGGTTTCCTGAGAACAAAGCCACTGCCGAGGGACGGGGGTAAAGATAGGCCTCTAAGTTCAGAGTTGCACGTGTATATTTGTGTTGTTGTCTTGTTATCTGCCGTCTGCGCAGCGACTGGGTTGAGGTGGCGCTCACTTCCTCTTAAGCATTCCCTCTCCTTCCTGTTTTAAGTCAGGAGAACGGAAATGGCAGAGGAAAAGGGAAATTCCGTGTTCTTTGGATTGGAATGATACAGGAGTGCCCCAGGCAGTGTCCAGCCATAAATACACCTTATTCAGGATGTTGCTGAAGATGAAAGATTTTTTTTTTCCCCCACTTGAACGCTATGTGTACCTGAATAGTGTCCAAGGCGAACACATTCCTGAGAATCAGACATGTTTATTGGAAAACATCCACTATTATCCTTCAAAAATAGCAGTGCACCTCTGACACAGCTGATCTGGTGTCAAAAATGTAAGGGTATTTTGTTCTCCTATTGTTTGGCCTTTCACTTGAATGCATTAAGTAAACCATCCTCTCTGTTTCCTGTGCCAGGTGGGGAGAGGAGAGAAACTTTGATGGGACATCAAAAAAATATTGGGTAAGTTTATTAAGTCCTTCAAAACTTCAACCTGTGATTTTCGCCTCCCAAGACACACTGTTGAACACTCCCTTTAAAATTTCAGATATATTACACCAAAAAAGTACAGCAGTTTAGGCCCAAATTAACTTTTAATTGTATGAATAAAATCAGAATTTTAAAGGGAGTGTTTGGTACTGTTGTCAGTAGCTTTTTAGCCTACGCATACAGTACTTTTAATGCTTTCTTTAAGATGCTCTATGCAGTTTTGGGGAAGAATTTTTTATTTAGGAGAGAAAGATCTTTTGTGCCTTAAGAAACTAAATAAACAAACTGGGGACCTTATTTTCCTTTGAGGACAGCTTGTTAAATAAATACATATTTCTGAGTTTGTATTATGACCTCACTAATGTTGTAAATGTTAAAACTCTGAGAATGAATTTATTTTCCAAAAGCCTACATAGCACTCCTTTAAATGGAAATCGTTCTGATTTTGCATTAACTTTAGTACTGTACCTTATTTTCAGATCGCTGCCAACTCCTGGGGAAAGAACTGGGGAGAGAACGGCTACTTCCGCATCGCCCGCGGTGAAAACGAGTGTGAGATTGAAACATTTGTGATCGGCGCATGGGGCAGGATCACGATGGAGGACATGCACAACCACCATCACCACCATCGTCGCCGACACATTTAGAGACAGATATTAAAAAGCCACTGAGACATTTGTTTTTAATCCCACCTATAGCTGAGGCAAAACACAAGAGTCTCAGAACTCACCCATCGAGCTGGCTTGGACAGCCACAAAATCAACTCCAGAGCCCCTGAACCCTCTCTTTTTTATACTTTACTTTACTCTGAGGATCAATACAACCCCTCTTCTGCTCCATCTTCCCCCTTTACCCCTGTAACTCAAGGTTTATGGCACCAAAAAACAAAGAAAAACTCATCTAAGCTAAAGCTCTTCTACGTTGCACCTCAGGTACCTACTGATCCAAAGACCACACTTCCCAAACTCCTCAGTTTGATCTCTGGTGAAACATGTTCATGTCTAAGTTGGGTGATGACAGAAGGAAGAAGCTCAATCTGATCTTTTTTTTATTCTTTTCTGTGCTTCTTTGTCAACATGAACCTTTAGTCCTCTCTAGCTCTAATACTTCCAGTCCAGACAGACTCGATTTCCCAGGGACAGTTCGCAAAAGAGGAAATCTGAGAGCCAGATTATCAGACATCAGACCCTGTCAGAGAGACACACCCAGACTAACCGTGTAACATGATAATAGATCACAGATGACCTTAGTGACATTAACCTGTCAGCCATAACTACAGACTCAAGGTTTGGCTCGTTCCCTCGGTTTTAGAGAGGACACTTGTTTAGAGTTAGTAGCTGCAGGCGGTAGAGTTTCTCACACATTCCAGTAGAAAAGGTAGAATCTGACACTGGAAACAGTAGGAGGTTTGATGTGACGTTCACAAAAGTGTTACTTTTAGGAGGATTTACAGTGCCACCGACCATGACCACCAATCAACCAATCAACGACTCCCATTGGTCTGCTATTGGACATTTTAAATCAATTTAATGACGGCACAGAATAAATATTGTCCATACTTCAATACAATCGCCAGGAAAATGTTGGTAATGGACACTTCTGCAAACCACAGATATGTTGAAAGTTTCTTCATGTTTATTTTTCAATGTCATGTTGTCAGAACAAACAAATATTGTGACACCGTTTAGTCACACAGACGTTCATCATGTTATTTTGCGGAGGAAAGACCATCTTAAATAGGGTGGTTGTTTCACACCTGGACCAATAAAGTCGCGCTACTGACTGAAATCACTACTTCATAGCACCTACAATAAAAACATTAAACAATTTGTAACATCATAAGTAGGAAGAAGTTTCATATGTATGTAAAAATGTACAAAGTCATGATAAAGCTACGACAACATTCTTCCGGAATATTTCCCTAAATAAGAAAATTGTATACGCATAGGCATATGAGGAAGCCAATTAAGACAAAATACAGCATAAGAAAGACCATGTCATACCATATTATTAAAAATACAATGTAGAAAATCGGCTTTGTCTGACAGAAATCATAACTGAAGATAGGTGTGCAAATGTTTAGCTCCGTCTGGTTTATGTTATGTCAGCGCTGTGCTCATGGTATTCTGATTGAGGCACAAACAATTACCTGGTTTAGATTTGGAAAAGATCACATCCAGTGGTTTCGTGCTTACAAATGTTGAAACACCATCTTGAACAGTGGTGTCTGGCTTGGGAGCCACCTCGACAAGCTGTCATGCCACCACCCATCTCTTCCTCCTCCTGACATGAAAGTCATGTAACCTGAATGTGACTTGACACCTAATGTAGCAGTGCTGATGTGATATGTACAAAAATTAACATATCCGTGGTTTGTAGAAATGTCCAATGTCAACATTTTGCTCTCTCAAAATGGCCGCCCCTCTTCTACATATTCGCACTGGGAAGGACGGTGTTGGCGGAATAGATCAAACATGTATCATTTGGTCTTGGCAACAGGTAACGTGAATGATTTTCAGTCGCGCCAGATGGAAAAAGTCACCATGAAAGCTGCCGTCTGCGTCTCATTTGAAAAAGATAAAACGAAAAACGTAACGTAAAAAGTTACGCGATCGGAGTTTTAAAAAGATTGTAATGCCTTAAAGAAACAGAGTTGTTCTGACCACTGCAAAAGAAAGTGTTTGTGTCGTAGCCTCCGTTAGCTCTGTTCTGTGTACAATGTTGCAAATTTGAGCTAAAGATGTTATTTTTCTGTGTCGCAGTTAAATTTTTGAAGTTTTATTTTACTACTTGTTTAAAGATGTACTGTACCGTAGTAAATTTCATAACGCACTCATCACTCGGTCGCTTTCCTGCTTGTGCTTCTACATAGATTGACCACAGCGAGGAGGACGACGGGGGGTAAACTGCTGCTAAAGTCCAGTTTGTGCTACAGTATTTGACTGCAGAGTCTTTTAAGTTGATGCATTTCATTTGTAATAAACATGCAAAGCCACTTCTAACCGACGGCGCAGATGAGCTGTGTTCAGCTCCACGTTCTTCTAGCTTTTTATTGTTTTCTGCTGGAATACTTATCTTAGCTTTGTGGTATCTTCACATCAGGCTGATTTCCAGACCTTTTTGAAAAGAGAACCACAATGTATTATTACCACTTACCTTAAATTACATCCTGGCGCGCTTCAGCTGTATCTTCAAAAGGCTTTTCCGCTTCTATATCATCATGTCTTGTGATCTGTAAGATCCCTGCATCATCTCCTACAGGCATGGATAGGCAGATAGACGTAAAAGCAGAAGGGAAGTGTCTGGTTCGACAGGCAATGTGTAATGTGGTGGAGGAGATGTGGATAGATGGGGTTATCACATTTTTTTCTCACGCATTGTGCTGCACCTCTGCTTTGCCGAAGTGAGCGAGGGGCAGGGAGCGATTGAGACGGAGGTCATGATGGTCGACGTGAGGTGCACAACAGGTTTACAATAAACGACACCAAGGACAAAATGTGAAACTTTGCTCTTTGGCTTGAGGAGTGATTCATCTTCTGCTTGCATAAAGAAGGCGAGTCGTCTTACGTGTTTTCCTCTTTTCTGTGGGCATGTTGCTATAGCTCCTTTACAAGAGAGAAGAAGATCAATGGACAAAACCTCAGTTGCTAGATTGGTTTTATGTTACTGTGTTGCAGCGCAGATTTGTTCGTTTCATAACAAATTATTCAGATTTTCCCCGGCGAAGTTGGGAAGCCTTTAATATTCTTTTGTAAAAGATATTTCATGACCTCCCTCCTCAATAGCAGCATTCATTTGAGATGCGTGAGGTCTGTACTTGTGTTACAAACAGGTTACAGGCCGCATGAACAGCTGAGATGAGCAGAAGGAAGTGCTGGAATCTGACCAAAGCTGGGAGCATTTACTTTCCATTCAGTAAAGATGTCTTACTGTTGATGTCCATTAATTTTCTTACATAAAGAAAAGCTCCTACACTTAAGCATTTTCAAGGGAATGTTCACCAACAATGCGTGATTCTGATTATTTTTGCATAACAGATTGGATTCTCTGCAAAACCCGAATCTACAGAAACTGATCTCACTTTCAACCTCTCCTCCGACCCCCCCTCCCCTCCCAGGAGCTGCAGCAGACATCCACTCAAAAGTTGTGTATTTTATGTAAAATGAACCACTCCATATTCACTGATGTGTAGACTTTATTTATGACAAGATGTGTAAATTATATACTATTATTCTTTGTTTTTTTTGTTTTTTTTCCTGTGCAATGTTTTATTATCTCTCTGTCTCTTGTATTGTGTGCACTAAATTGCAATACCACATTAGTGTATACCTGTGCAGCAAAATAAACTCTTTCCAAAAACTACAAGGTGTCATTGTGAACGCTTGCACCTGAAATACTGAAGCGCTAAGATGCTCCGGGGGAGAAAAAAGCTGTATATAGTGAGCACGTATGTACATCTGATGGCAGAGGAGTTGTGTGATTTTTAGGGATCAGCAAGCCACAATGGGAGGGACAGAGCGCAGGGGGAAACTCCATGAGACGAGGCCGGGTGGGATGAGGACAGTTTTGATAAGGTTCTGCTGTGTCAGCGTATTCTTCCATCACCAAGAGCAATAACTCTGACCAACAGTCAGAGGAGTACGCATAATTGAGCAGAGATACATACTTACGTGCCATATTGAAGACCGGATATGCTGCTGCTAATAAAACAACAGAGCTAGGGGCCAAAAGTCTCCAGTCACACGGTTACGAGTAACGGTTACGTATCTACATGTTTGGATGACTCTTTCCTACCCAAAGTTTTGCAATCAGTCCGGTAGATCGCCTCAGCTGGCATCTGCCACCGACAGGCTGAGGTTGTTAAACTAAAGAGTCTGACACTATGACTGAAATGATTCCCACAGAGAGATCTTTTGGTTCAAAAATAACATCCTTTTCTTGTAACCAGAAACTCAAGACCTGTTCAAGGAGAGGTCTCATACTGAAATCTCTCAGAAGGTCGGATGTTGCAGTAGTTGCCTCATCCAGATTGTCAAAATCTATTAAATATTGACTTCAGATTGAAACTCTCCCTGGCAGCTCCTCTTGGTAAAGTCAAAACATGTCTGACACACATTTCTGCCACCGTCTTTCTGCAACAAGTCACTTCTCATGAGATTTCCCAGCGAGCCTTCTCCTGGAGTGAGACTTGTGTTTCTGGTTACAAAGGGGATCTTATTATTTAATAAAAAAAAGGTCTGTCTCCATAGCGGTAATTTCCATAATCTTCTCAGACACTTGGCAACTTTTAGTGGTTGCAAATTGACAGTCGGAGTTGCCCCAAAGGATTACGCTGCAGCTATTGCAGTTATGGTGCTGCTGCCAGCTGAGGCGATATACTGGACTGATCCCGGAACCTCTGGTTTAAATGGCTCATTACACGCCCAATCAACATAGAGCCCATTTTTAAATACCAGTAAGTGTACTAACTTTGTCCAAAAACCCAGAAAACATTTACAACTTAATTAGTGTTTACTCCAGTATTATGTATTAAATGTACTTGTTAGTGATTTATCTTTGAAAACATCTGATTGTTAAAGTTGTAAAAAGTTGTTTCTTCATCGGTGGACTTGCAACACTTTGGATCTGACTGATGTGAATTTGTGATGTCCTCTAAGACGCAATGATAGAAGGGTCACTTATTTGTTCTTACATATAAACACACAGCATAGTCACAAACACATTGACTCTTGTCGTGTGTGTGTTCCTTTCAGCTAAATGTGTGTAGAATCCAATTCTTAGAACAGACTATGTCAATAAATCCGATTTTGTGTTTGTGTGTTTGGCATGTCTGTGCCTCTGTGTCCCATGTAAACACCTGGACGAACATCTGTCTCGGAAAGGGACAGTGTTCTAACCTGGAGAGAGGAGAGGAGATGCAGGTGTGTAAAATTAGCCACACTGAGCAAACTGTCCCCGTACAGTATATCAACAGGCTCTGTCGGTGAAAACTACCAGGTGTTCTCACTGACACCATGTTCAACAAACACTCAAATCAGAATGAGCAGACCTGCTGTCTCCAGATCTTTGGAGAGGTATTTAACCTCACATTCCTGCATTCAATCACTCACCTATTGAACTGTTTTAATGAGATCTGAGTGTATGCATTGCTCATTTTGAAGTTACACATCAACTTTAAAGTACACATTTGTTCCAGACAGTTTGAGCTGTTCGGAGAAAAAAACAAAAAACTCTTGTGTAGCCATTTGACAAGCTTATATTCAGTCTTTAAAATGTGCAAAAGAGATGAATGAGGGACACTATTCAGCCAGTTTCAAAGTAACAGCCTCATATTTTTCTCTCGCTACGTTTATGTTGAGAAGATGATGAATGATTTGTTGTGAAAATTAAGTCATGTTTGAGGTAAAACACACAGCAATTAAAACACCCGACTGGAAATGTGCTTGCCTTATTTTGGGCAAAATACTATTTCAGGGCTTTAAATGTTAGCCAAAAAAAGCTAATTCTGCTATCTGAGCTGAAGAAAACTATTAATACCATTCAACCTTTTTACCATAATCCTTGACTAAAACTCTCTACCGCTGACTGTGTTTTGAAATTGTGACAGTCACTCACAATTTAGAGGATGAATAAATATATTACCACCATCCTCCCTTCCCATCATGGCTCTGCAGTAAATAAAATATTACTAATCCTTTGATGTGAAAATCTGCCGAGTTATCCCATTGGCTATTAAGACCTGGCCTCAGTGAAAGCTTCAGAGCAATTTATGACAGCATCTGGAGAAAAAGCACACAATATTACAGCGCTTATCTCTCCACAGCAGCCACAGAGACCAAGTATGGAAACTTGGATCAAGGGGATCAGTCCAGTGGCTGTTTACATTTCTCTCATTGTTCCTGCGTCACCAAGTAGCCAAAGCATTCATTACCTCAGCTGCTACTGCTCCTCTCCTCCCAGCTGATGGTGAGGAGTTACCAAGAAAAAGAAGTGGAGGAAGCGGTTGTTAAAGACAGGGGCAGTGGAACAATCACTGGAGACCCCACCCCGACTGGTTCCCCCGGTCCAAGAACATGATCTTCTTCTCGGGTTCTATGAGGCCTGTTCCGTAAACACAAACAGCCTCCCACTTTTTTTTTTTCTTTCCATGCGCTGTCTGTACTTAAGTGTACTAATGTCAACAAACATGTTGTGGCTGCTGGAGGCAAAACAATTTCCCATGAAGAAAAACCTCATAACGAACATACATTTTACTGTATGTTTGCGGGATTTCTTGGCAGAAGCAATGAGGCGGGACTGAATCAAACTGCTTCAGGGAGAATCCTGAGACAAACATATGTATTGTGCACCTTTGATGTATTGTTCTCTGCTGTGTAGACTAATATTTCTACATTTCATATCTTCCCACAATATATTTTGCTTTCTACTTTAACGTATTACATTATGTCCCTAACCCTTATGACTGTTTTTGATCCTGATTTAATCTGTAATGCAATTCCCGCATCCCTCATCAAATCAGAGCCCTTTGCTCTGTAGTTTGTGGAGTGCTGTGGTGCTGCCATCTCCTGGTGGTCTCTCAAAATGTATCAATTGTGCCAAAATAATCTGATAAAGGAAATTAAATAACACCAAATATCCCGTTATGGACAATAGACGCATGATTAGCTTTATTAAATAGTTTTTCCTCCGTGCTATCATCATGACTTTCCAAAAAAAAAAATCCACATTGCAAGAATATGTCTTTTGGGAAAATGCATTAGGCAGACCGTCAGAGGCCTCCAGGAGTGGCATCGGACATCATCTCTTCAGTAGATCAGTCCAGACTGCCTTCTGTTTGTCCTCAAGCCGAAGCGTCCTCTTGTCTTGTTTTGGTTTTTTTGTAACAAACCGTCTGTCTCCCTCTAGCGTGGGCCGTTTCCTCTCCTGCATTCACACATTCTGTAGGCACATATGTAGAAAATACCTGTGCCAGACAGAGGCAGCGCATTAGCTGATGTACACTTACATTCAATATGTCTACATTATGTTAGTCAAACAATCTGGCTGTGGAGACTGTTGTGTTTCTGAAGTTTGGTGTTTCTGTTCACATGTCAGGGGTTTTCATTGACCTGTTTTGAACCCAGATGAATTAGATATCATTTAAAAATGCACACAACCAATAACCTGAGACTAACTAAGTAAAGTAGACTATTAAATTTAAGTTGTAACAGATCAAAAGTTTTAACAACATAACCCACTCTGTCAGATTTTACAGTGTAGATTATGAGGTCTTATACATACAAGTAAAATTACAGACTTGAAAAATGCTCAAAGAACATGAAATAACTATAAAAACATATACAAATAATAAAAGTAAAAGTACAATGACTGACCCCTGGTGTTTCCCCTCTCTCACCTGCAAAGAAGGTCATGAGCATGGCCACCCAGCCCAGTATGTAGGACCAGGAGAAGCGCCAGTCACCGAAGCGCCTCCCGAGGAAGTTGACAGTCACTCCAGTATAAATGGCCATACCCAACAGAACAAAGAAAGCTAAGAGGGAGACAGAGAGGTGCCTATTAAGGTAAGCGTAAGTGTGTGTGTGTGTGTGTGTGTGTGTGTGTGTGTGTGTGTGTGTGTGTGTGTGAATGAGTCAATCAGTTAGTGTAATGACTGTAAATGA
>OMLP01024100.1:14871-31564 GCA_900302685.1 Spondyliosoma cantharus | reverse complement strand
TGGCGGTGGTTGCTATGGGCAGCTACGTGTCGGGACGAGAGCTACCTTTATGAACTTTTGCCCCAACTCCAGCTCCCAAGCCACAAGACTCTGTGAGAGCTCGGCAGGATTAGCGAGCAGGCTAGCGGGGGCTCGGTGGTTTGATCTCGGGTGTGGATGGACAAAGTGAGGCCAACACATTCTCGAATCCTCGCAGGACTGAGGGTTCTTTTTAAAGGTCTCTGCTTTCTATCAACTTTACAAAAAAAACAACCAGTAGTCGACGTTTTTTTCCCCCCCGACAGCGTCTCCCTGAGCACATCCAGGGTTTCACACAAGGTTCTCTTAATATCACCAGAAAAAACACACACCTGTGGCTTTTTCCTGGCTTCTGCCTTACCAAAATAATCCAGTTTCAAGAGCACCCCCCCCCAAAAATTATGGATTTGCAGCCGCGTGTAAGCTGAAAATAGAGGCCTCCACTTGTGTTCGTTCCTCCACCTTCACCCAAAATAGATCTCAGCAGAATCGTCGACCGCTGAGCTTTTTCGCTGGTGGAGAAGTGGCCACATAAGTGCAGCATTGTGGGCCGGGATGTCCTCAGGAAATGAGGTGGTTCCTCTGGGTGTGTGGCTATTTGCATGTGGTGCACGAGATGAGAGTTTTCAAGTGTGTCTGTTCGGAAACATTGTGTGTGTGTGTGTGTGTGCGTACAGCAAGTGTGTTTGACGCTGACAGACATTTGTTTTATTTTTAACAGGAAATGATTCATTAGAATACTGGAATTATACTAAGATGTATAAGTTTGCAGTGTGGACGCATCGTTTTATAGAGAAATCTGAGATGTCACATGCAGGTTTAGAGCTGAAACAATTAATCGATCAGTTCTCATCCTCTTAAAGCCAAATTATGTACTGTTCTACGTTAAAATAATATCTTCAAAACCATTTTGATGACGACTTGTATTTGGAAAAATGGTGCCAACTGTTCTTGCTACTTGCGATGGTGCAACGTCACACGCCAACAACTATGTTTGGTGAAAGTAGATCATGTTTTATAGATAAAGTGTTTTCTTGTTTTCACCCCGGCTGCTCTGAGGACTGGTGAAAGCTTAGCTTTGTGTTAGCAACGTTTTCAACTCACTTGTTTTCTTAGATGATTTCTTTAGATGTGAATATTTTCTGGTTTCTTTCCTCCTCCATCACAGTAAACTACATATCTTTGCGTTGTGGACAAAACAGGACAGTTGAGGACGTCATCTTTGGACATTTTCTGACCAAATCACTGATCAGTTAATTGGGAAAATAAAAAAAGCAATATTTTACTTTAACTAACAGACTAACTGAAGCATCACACAGGAAACTTTGTTCTCCCCCCGCTGACTTCCTGATCCATCCAAAAATAAGAGGAAACAAAGATAAATACTCTTCCTGAACACTTTTACTGCGATCTGAAGAAGTTCCTGTTCCTTGAGAAACCGACACACACAGTCACACACACTCAAACACACACAGCCTGAAAAAACAGCCACGGTGCTTTTATAGTTTTTGTCTCCTGTTGACAGATGCATAATAACTGTCAGCCATAATGGATGGCACCGTCACTCACAATGTGTGTGTGTGTGTGACACATGAAAGAGGGAGAATCTTCTGGTGGGAAAAAGACAAGAATTTGCTGACTCGTTTTTAGTAACACACACACAGAGACGCACACATACGTGCTCACACACACACACACACTCACTTGGTGTGTAGTCACCACTTCTGTGTCCCCAGACGACGCATGTTGTGATACGTTGGTGACGATTGACCCGGATTGAATTGTCTCCGCAGCACATCAACAACGACCACATCCACGGTGAGAAGAAGGAGTTCGTGTGTCGCTGGGACGAGTGTTCGCGGGAGCAGAAGCCCTTCAAGGCTCAGTACATGCTGGTGGTCCACATGAGGCGTCACACGGGGGAGAAGCCGCACAAGTGCACAGTAAGAAGATTGTATAGCTGTGAAACGCTGAAGTGAACCGTTGTTGGAGGGACAGATTTACAAAAAAGAACGGTCTAAATCAACGCCAACGGGCTTTTTTTTTTAGTGAGAGGTTGATCCTACATTTCCCACAGCGCCCCCGATTGGCTCGTTTAAAAAAAAAGTAAACTTTCAGCAAGCGTGTCTTGAGATGAAGATAATGTTTGACTGCAGTATCAACCTTTTCTTGAAGGGACATCGAGAGTCTTTCCTTCTATAAATACCTTGTATTCTGTTTATTCAACAAACATTAACAACTATAATCTCAGATGAGATGAGAGATGAGATTTGATGAGATGAGATTTGTCTACAACAACGCACGCTGTCAGCTAGAATATCTGATCGATGACGAGTCAGGTATCCTGTGAAACTCCTACTAGATGAGGTAAATCATGCAATTAAGCTTTAGCTGATTTGTGTTAACGACCACTGGAAGAAGAATTTAGATCTAGCACCCACAAATACTGAAAAAAAAAAAAAAACTCCTTGTGATTTGCTTTGTGCCGAGCGCCAGTGATATTTTCCATGTTGATAAATCTTGGGGGTTTCACTGAAGCCTTCCTTTGCTGTGTGAAGATCAAATCGAGGGCCTGTTTGCTGCGCTTCAAAGCCGACTCACAGGCTCTTGTGAATGCATTAAAACAGATGACTTGTGAGAGAGGGAGAGTTAAGAAAGCTGATTGACGGCGTGGGTGTGTAATTAAAATCTGCAGACAAGCAGGGGGCCGTGGGTCCTTATTAAGACCACGCCGTATATTCTCTGCACAAATCCCCGCGTGCATCTTCTCATAACACTCCCCTTTAGGCTCCTCTTTTAAGGCTGAATCTTCTGACTTCTGTATCCAATTCCTGAGCTCGTCTAATTTGATTCTCTTTTAATTTCAAAGCCAATTACGTTCACAATGACTGCTCAGAAGGAATACCAAATTATAGCTTGTACAGTACAAGTGAATACAAAAGCTAAACACAGACTTCTCTTTGTCTCAACAAAGCAGGCCAGACAAAGAGCTCCACCACACCTCACACTTAGTTTAGATATTTTGCATAATGGCCCTTTTTACCAAAGTGTAGCACTGCTCTGCTTTTGTGTGGCACGCCACAGTAGGTGGGCACCAGTCCAAGAGTAGATTACATTTGAAAACTGAAACACACACAGCTTTTTTTTCCCCTCTCTACCCAGCTGCCGACAGAACAGAGCACTCGAGCAGTCAGTCTTACTGTCCGTCTGTCTTTCCTTGTATCTCTGCAGTTTGAGGGCTGCGCCAAAGCTTACTCCCGCCTGGAGAACCTCAAGACCCACCTCAGGTCCCACACCGGGGAGAAGCCGTACGTGTGTGAGCATGAAGGCTGCAACAAGGCCTTCTCCAACGCCTCGGACCGGGCCAAGCACCAGAACCGCACACACTCTAATGAGGTACGTTCACAACACACACACACGTCGAGAATCTCTTTTACAAGTGAGACTGAACCAAGACAGGGTAAACAAGTGATGGATATTAAAAAAGATCAGTAAAAAGAAGTAGTAAAATCTAAATTGTACTCATCTGGGCTCTTTGCAGAAACCCTACGTATGTAAGATCCCGGGTTGTACCAAGCGCTACACGGACCCCAGCTCTCTCAGGAAGCATGTGAAGACGGTGCACGGCCCCGAAGCGCACGTCACCAAGAAGCAGCGAAGCGACGCGCCGCCGAGACTGCAGCCGCCCAAAGGCAACGGGGAGAACGAGGCGAATTCCAAGCTCAGTGCGAGAGGCGTGGACGGCAAGATTGAGGCCAACAGCACCTCTAGAGGGGTGGAGGACTGTCTGCAAGTCAAATCTATCAAGACTGAGAACTCCATGGTGAGTCCCGATCGTTTAGATAACAAATAACCCTTTTTTATAGTTCATAAAAGATTTGTTCGCACTTTAAGTACTTGGCTTTTCCAGTGCCACCTGTTGAGACCTAACGATAATATAACTGCATGGCTTTGGAGTAGAAGGACACTAATTTTCTTGCCGTTTTCCACTTTACTAACGTTGCTCTGAGGTTAAATGTTAACTGCTGGTTCTGCCTGCGTCCTTCCTAACATCTCTCTGGTTGTTGCCTAAACTTGCTTCTCTCAAGTTAACCTTCCTAATGGACAGACTTCACTGAGGTGAGCGCTCAAACTGTCTCTGTGTCTTCTTTGCGACTCAGCATGGGAGGTGTGAGCTTGTGTCCTTTCATGCTACATTGTTGAATTCTTGCATGATTTAAAAAGTGTATTTTGCATGATCAGGACATGCTTCTTTGTATATAATCGGATGAACACATACACACTCTACCATTTAACTGGATTTTTCCGTCCGTAAGATCGCTGGCAGTCGCCCTCGGCTGTCGGCCGATGATAAAAGTCATTGTCACATTAATATTCAAAGGCTGGGGCTGTTTTAGCATGTGTGCTGAACAAATAGTGCCAGCGTCAAGCTGTGATCAAGACTTTAGTACATTTTCGGCCAGTTTAAATTACTGTCGCCGCTGTGCTGGATTGTTGCTCACAGAACTCATCTATTATCTACTTGTTTTCTTGTTGTAAATAAATCAAACTCATCCATAGTTAATGAGATTATGGAACTATAGGCCTACATTAGTTATTACAAAACACCATCACAATCAGAATTTTTTAACTGTGGTAATTATTTCATATTGAAGAATACATAATGGAGTTCTGAGCTTGGCATGAGACATTTATTATTTTATTTTATCCATTTCTATTATTAAATTTCACTTATTCTTTACACTGTGTTTGCCAGTTTCGCAGTTTGATTCATTACATTTACATAAGTTCCTCCCTGCTGTCCTCCTACAGACGTATCAGTCCAGTCCTGGCGGCCACTCGTCATGTAGCAGCGAGCCGTCGCCTCTCAGCAGCGCCAACAACAACGACAGTGGGGTAGAGATGGCCATGCACAGCGGGGGCAGCTTCGGGGACCTCAGTGCACAGGATGAGTGCCCCATGGTTGACTCAACTGTTTCCGCTGGGGGGCAGCAAGCTGGGATGGGGCTTCAGTTGAGGAAAGCCGTGGGCCATGTCGGCGCCGTCACCATCAAGCTGGAGAACATCAAGAAGGAGAGGTTGAAGACCGTGAGGGACTCCTGCCCCTGGGTCAACTCCGCACCACAGCCACTGCAGGGCCAACGCATCAGCATGAAGCTGCCTCCCATACCTGCAGTCGGTACGTGTGGAGGGTTTAAGAAATCCTTTACTGTGTGTTGAGGGTGCAAGATGGCTGATTAATTGTTTTTAACTGCTAATTAGCTGCAGCCATTAAGTAATAATGTCCCTTGCTTCTGCCAGGTTCCCTTCTGGAGAGCTCCAACGTGATGAGTAACCCCAATTCGTACCCTGGCCAGCGCATGGGTGACCTGTCCTCATGTGAAGTGACACTGCTGAACCAGCTGAACGAGCGCCGTGACAGCACCACAAGCACCCTCAGCTCAGCTTACACTATGAGTCGGCGCTCCTCTGGTATTTCACCCTGCTATTCCAGCCGACGCTCCAGTGAGGCGTCCCAGTTTGGCACTAACCGGCACAACAACATCAGTTCTGCTGACTCCTATGACCCGATCTCCACTGATCTGTCTCGCCGCTCCAGTGAAGCCAGCCATTGTGGCGGTGGTGGTGTCAGTGGAGGAGGTCTCCCAAGCCTCCTTAGTCTGACACCAGCGCAGCATTATCGGCTCAAGGCAAAGTATGCCGCTGCCATCGGTGGAGCTCCACCGACTCCTCTCCCCAATATGGATCGAATGAGCCTGAGGACCCGCATGGCACTCTACAGTGACTCCCAGGAAGGGTCATCGCACCCATTCCACCAGCCGCCTTCTGGAGCTGTGCCTCGGCGATGCAGTGATATCGGATATGGCACGCAGAGCATGATGCCCCATGAGGTACCCAACAACCTCCCTCGTCGTGCCAGTGACCCAGTGCGTCGCCCAACACTGGACCCTCTCTCATTTCCAAGGGTTCAGCGCTATAACAGCATGAGCAGCATGAACCCCATGAACGGTCCATCAGCTGAACGGCACCAGGCGTTGGCTATGCAGGGATACACTCGCTCTGATGGCAGCTTGCAACGCTACCCATTCGCCCCCAGACCGCCGAGCATTTCTGAGAATGTAGCAATGGAGAACATGGCAGTAGATGGGATGATGATTGGGGGGGAGCAGACCGGCGAGGATGATTTGGTGCTTCCAGATGATATGGTACAGTACCTCAGGTCCCAGAATTCTGGTCCTGCAGGTCACAACTCGGGTCAGGTGGACTACCATTCCAGCAGTCAGACTCAGGGCTACCAGACAGGCATGGCCCCACCAGCATCGTTTTATGCTCAGAGGAGGATGGCGATGGTGGATGCCACAATGACTCAGTCAGGTCAGGACATGCAATCGTGCCAGCTGGGTCTCGGTGGCTCCCAGCAGCCCTTCTCAGCACCGTCGGAAAACTTGAAGAAGAACAACATGCCGGTGCAGTGGAACGAGGTGAGCTCTGGGACTGTGGACACCACAACCAAGCTCTCCAAACAGCAGCATCCTCTCAGGGGGAACCTAGCTATTGTTCAGCAGAGACACAATTTTGGTTCCTTCCAGGGACATGGTCAGGGCCTGGGCAGTAACCAGCAGGTAGTGCCTATGAGTCAGAATATGTCTGTGCAGGGGTATGTGAACCACAACAGCCAGAGGCTGATGAACATCTCTCACCAGCAGCATCAGCAACAGAGGCAATGCAACAATGTGAACTTTAGTGAGCAAATGAGTCCTCAGCAAGGGTTTGGCCAAGAGGCCATCCCAAATTCTCTATCTGGGAGCACAAGCGTTAGACCTACCCGGAACAGTATGGCAGATCCAGAACTGCAAAGTTACAGAGCACGGACACAGGCTGATGGGTATTCTCATGTGAACCAGGTGGATCTGCAGCAGAATTACAGCGTTGTTTCACAGCAGCAGCAACACAATATCCATAACGCAGGCAGGGGAATGTTACAGCCCAGGCCTCCCGCAGAACCCAAGTCCAATGCAAGACAACACACGGGGTCTAGCATGATGCAACCGAGCCGAATACCCAAGTCGTCCGATTTGGGCCCCAGTCGCGTGACTGACACCTCAGAGGCGAGCCCAAAGAGGCCCAGTGGGTCAGCAGCCCACAATGGTAACTCTGAAAATCCAAACTCTGCTGTGTTCTACACGGCTCAGGTTCACATGTTTGAGCCAACTTCTGCCAACTTTGAGGCCCCCATGTCCCCCTGTGCCAGCCAGGCTCCTGCCAGCAACACCACTGCTGCAGCCAACATGGCCTCACCTGGCGTCAACCTGGTCTCCAGCAGCACGGTGGATTCTTCCACTGGTGGATCTGGCGGCACGGAGCATGCCCAGATCGACTTTGACACCATGCTCGATGATGGGGATCACTCCAGCCTCATGTCAGGCACCCTGAGTCCCGGCCTTCTGCAGAGCCTCTCCCAGAGCTCCTCACGTCTCACAACCCCCCGCAACTCCGTCACCCTAGCGTCTGTACCGGCAGGGATTGGCAACATGGCCATCGGTGACATGAACTCTATGCTCACAGCATTGGCTGAGGAGAGCAAGTTCCTCAACATGATCAGCTGAGAGCAATCAAACACTTCTCATCCATCCAGTCTTAACCGTGTCTACATCAGGAATATATGTACTAAACAAGAAAGCACTGATTGAACAATGCAAAACTGGCTTTTTCAAAAAATGTTCTTCATTGTCCATAGGAATATGCTTATCTTGTAATATTTGCTTCAGATTATAATATGCTACATTAAAATTTTAAAAAGTATAACTAGGATCAAGGACATTTTTTCTATCATTATTTGTTAAAAAGCCATACATTCTACCTGCAGATATATGATAGCCCAGGGTATCTGAATCCATCTACAACCAATTGCCATTCAGTATTTGCTGGTGTAATAGCCCTTTACAAAGTGGTGCACTGAGAGCAGTTCACGCAGACCCTTGCTGTGGACATCAAGGTTGATCATCCGAGTACAACATGAAAACAGAGTTACCAGGAAATGGAACAGACGTGTAGATAACAGATACTATTTTCTCATGAAGACCTTTATGTGTATTATACTGTATGGTACTTGCTTTAAGTTATGCTATAGACTTTTGATGGTTAAACTAGGGCTGTCAACGTTACAGTAACAAATGAACACCTACAACGAATTCGAAAAGATGAATGAATGAATGTTGAATTGAACTACAGTGAATGTAGTGAGCTCCAGTAACTTGTCACATAGTCTGAACCCAACAGCAACCTGTGCACGTAGAAATTAATAAATGCTTATTCCGAAAAAAAATTAACTGTTATTGCAGTTTATACAAGTACTAACAAAAGTACGCAAGTCTGACGACAATATCTGCGCATTTGAATGCAAGCGGTCCAAAAAAAGTGAATGATTCCTTATTAATTACCTTTATTTTCCAATGGTACGTTAATTTTGACAACAATGTCTAGAAACTCAGGAATAAGCAGCGTAGTTCTGAGCTGCTCCAACAAAAGTGACAAACTTCAACTCTGGAAATAAACCGAATGAGTAGTACACTAGCTTTTACTTATGAAACAAATTGGTATTTATTTTAATGATGTTTCTGGTCTGCAACAATTAAACGCAGTTCTTGATTGATTTTGGACAGTATCATCAGAATATTACACAGCTCTTCATCACATGGAACTGTTACAGATGGTCAGTTTTTCCTGACTGATCTGTTTCTCCATTATCTATTACAGCTATTGGTTTAACCAGTGTCTAATAAGTAAAATCTGAATAAAGCTAAGTTTGTCGTCCGTATAAGGAACCTTTATTGGTAACTGGGGGCCACTGTACAACGTCGTCAATTCAACTACCAAAGTAGTTGTGCCAAAGTAGAGCATTGTAAAGTTTATTTAACTTAAAATTTTATTGGCAATCGGACACAGAAACCACAGATATCATTGATGGGAATGATGCAAAGCACACAAATTCGTTGCTGGATTCGTACGTACGGTGTATGCACTCATTTTAACTATCTTGCAGAATAAAAACAAAACCAAGAAGTGCGTTGCAGCAACCTGTCTTGTGTCAAAGTGGTTTTGTGCTGCTTTCAATGTCAGTGATTTTAAAATGAAAATTTTAAAATGAGAAAATTGTGTTTTTTTACAAAGTGAACGCTTTTATGAATTTTTTCATGAAATTCAAGTTGTGATTGAAAAAAAAAAAAAAAAAAGTGTGACAAATTGTAATTTACAGAATTAAGAACTTGACAGCCCTGGTTTAAAACACATGGTTGTACAACGTTATGATCCAGAGATATTTAGTGCTTTTTTGATCATGGTCTGAACTCCTGAGGATGGTACTGTACAATCACATTTCCTTCTTTGCCCTCTGGATCTGAGGCATTCGCTCTCCATGGTCCCATCTCACAAGGGTAAATGATTGAAAAGGACAAGGATACGCCTCTGTGTTAGTCTATCAGGGCACATGAACCCTTGTGTCTGATGAGCAGCGTTCTCTAAAAGAATATACAAGTACCTCTGTGTGTTCTCAGCAGAGATCAGATCCTAATTAACACATTCATACCACCAACCCCCTTCGCTGCACTCCACATTTCCCCTGGGCTCTGGATGAACTGCAGAGAGTCCAGGAAGGGACAGACTTTGAAAATGAAATCCTGTTTCGGACAGGATTGGCGAACTAGCCCTGCAAATTCCTCAGTTTTATTATGTTTGCTGAATTTCTAAGTAGCCTTTAAAACGTTTGTGTGTGTGTATGCTACCATTCACTTTTACTATGCTCAGTGTGTGTGGGTTTGTGTGAGTGTGTGTATATAGCTTTTGTACATTTCAAATAAACTATCTCCTTTTTTTTTTTCTGTTTTAAATCCCTGCATTGTGTCATCTTTGATATACCATGTCTCCGACCCCTGGAGGACACATGAAAGTAAAGCTAGCGTGCTACAAGTGCTGATGTGGCCAGAGGTTTATCTTAAAACGATCAAAAAGCGTGAAGATACAAGAGTGTTGACAATGTGTCACAGACGTCTATTTGCTATCTTGCAGGGATAGCTTCTGAAGAAAGCATGCTAACCAGCTAGCTCTGGCCCGTCCTGCCACGTCTCTCAGCTTGGAGATGTATGTCGGAGGCTAGTTCACCATTTGTGTGCAATAAATAAACAAAATACACTCACAGAATCTCAAAAAAGAAATATTCAAGATCAAGTTAAATCTTGCCATATAAGCCTGAATGTCTTGGCTCAGATTGTTACGGTAAAAACAAAGCACCTTTACCGTAAGTTGCTTTAACATAGATACATATGTCAAATTAAACCAATATTGCACTCTCCTTCCTCTTGTCTTAGATTCAGGTCTCTTTAGATTGCTCCATGATAACTGCGGTGCATGTGCTTCAATAATAGAGGAGCAACGTTTGTTTAGCTTTGAAGCCCCATCTTTCCTCTGCATACATTCGAGCATCTTTCTCGATGCTCTGCTGATGAAAAGATAATGTGTTGGATTCAGTAGTTGTAGCATTTTATTCATGAGTCTTAACTCTGCATACTAGAGCATGAAGACGAAGGAGCGAGCAGTCTGAATACCCAGGTGAAAAAGGATACTCCATACGCACAAAACGCACACAGAGCAGTTTCTAAACTTAGATGGCATGTTGTCCAAAATTAACAGTGGCAGGCCGGCCCTGAAGAAATGGGTCTGAGAGCAACATAAAACAGGAAAGAAGAGAAAGAAAAAAAGAGGAGGAGGGAGGTGGAGAGAGCTGCTGTAGAGTTGAACTAGTAAAAAAAGGTGGGAAGCAAAGAGCAAGATTAAAGAAAAAGGAGAGGGGTTATAAGGAAAGATGCAGAGTGCAAAAAAAGGAGGAGACCAAATCATTTTTTTTATTTGACAGCAAATTCAGCTAGGGACTGGTTAGAAGTGGAGCCCACTGATTGCTTTTGCCACAGGAATTCCTTATTCTCTTAGAGAGAGGATGGGAGAAAAATAGCCCCAGGGTAAGGAGTCTCACCAGAGAGGAGAACAAGAGGTTAGTGAGGCAGAAACAGATGATTAGACAAAGCACACAGATGAGGAGAGATGGTGTGTTCTGAAGCATGCGGCTTCATACGGTAAACAGGCTGCAGACATACTGCACAGTGCAGCCAAAGTAAGAGACATTAACCAGTTTTCTTTACAATGTTTAACACGAAGTTAAGACCGGGCTGTCCCCAAAGACTATATTTCGTGTGATAAGGAGAAATACAACTACGGAAGTGCAGGGTTTATAACCAAAGTGAGAGTTGTATACGTGAAGTCACACGTTGCAGGTGGGTGTTGGACTCCACCAGGGTTCGTCCCTCGTCCCCACTCAGGTTGGAGATCTCAAGGCGCAGCTGTTGTGAGCAGCGTCCAGCTCGGGTACTTCAGAATTGCGTCTCTGCTTCTTCTAGATGATCTGGTTCTGCAGCCTTCTTTGCTCCGTGACCTCTGACAGGCACTGGGGCGGTTTACAGCTGCAGGATGAGGATCAGCACCTACAAGTTAGTGGCCAGGGCTCTCTGCCTTAAAATGGTAGATTAGCAACTTCAGTTGGGGGTGAGCGCCGGTCCCAAGTGATGGATTTTAAGTATCTTGGGGTCTTTTTCACGAGTCACAGGAAGATGGAGTGTGATGGTGGTGAAGAAGGAGCTTAGCCAGAAGGTGAAGTCCGTCTATGCTCCGATCCTCACCTGTGGTCATGAGCTATGGGTACGTAGCAAACTGATCATTTTAATTTCCAGCTAGTTTCTGTCCAACTTCCCCGTCAGCAGGCCAATAGATCGAAGAGAGTTGTTGCAGCTATATGAAGTTACACAGAATGTCAGGAGCAAAACCTCACTTTCATTTGTATTTATTGGTGGACTGTCATCTGATCAAGTCAAATTGTTCTCCAAGATAAAATATAATATAAACGTACTGCCCGTTTAAAAAGATGCACAGTCATGCCGTTGTTTCATTGTTACCTGAGATCTGAGAGATTTAATGAGGAGGGGAAAGGACAGACTATCTGTGGAATCCCCTTCCTTTCAATTCAGCTGTTCCTAAGTTTGCCAACATCTCACTGTTGAGCTTTAAAGTGCTGTCGCCTGTTAAGAGAAAGGCATTCGGAGGCAGTCAGCTGTTGGTCCGTGACATTCGCACCCTGCACCATGGCTGCTACCAGACAAAACAACATGCGTCAGAGGAGCAGAAGGTCAAATGGATGAAAGATTGCCAACCTCTGCTGACCCAACAAAGGAACAAATGCAAAGCTTGAAGAAAATGTGATTCTCAGATACAGTTAAATGCTCATAGCTTTACAGGATCATGACATATGACCACATACTATAGATGTGAGACGGATCCAAGCAGACAAAAAAAAGAGCGGCAGTCTCTGAAACCAATTTTGATAGAGGCCAAAACATGCAATTACATCATAGCTTGATGCACTGCATTGTGAAAGAAGCATCTGTAAAACGGTGGATACCCCTATAAAATGACCTCTGCAGTACCCTGAGAATTACATTTTTAAAAAGTCAGTGTTGAGCTCAGTATTTTTGTAGCTTCCAACTGAATCTCTTCAGTTTCTCGTCCCGTTCTTTCAAGCATCTGCTGTGTTTTACCGTTTCATCGTGTTCACTGTCGGCTGTTTTGGGAGTCACTGCTGGTGAAAACACAACCACTTTGTTAGTGACGATATGGGGATTGGGACAAACGCGTCATCGGTTTAAGACTCACCCTCAAGCAGAAAGTCCCGTTGTGGTGGAAATGCAAATCCCTGTCGCGCCGAGTCAAACCGAGTCGATCCAGGCTGGCAGATGTGATGGTAAAACAAGACATGTGTATTCTGATAATACTGTAATATTATAGAGAAATGTAATGTAGTGAAACGAGTAATCCAGCAGTTTGAATATCTGATGATCCGATGTTGCTGCTCTGAATAAATCTAAATTGCTTTTGGTAACAAATCGGTCCTAAATTGAGTCTGAAATGCTTCCTGATGGATGTGAGGGGATTTTGAAGAGGTATCGGAGTGTGTCAGTTTGCTCTCTGGCCTTTTCAGGTCAGGTCGTCATAATAAAGCGATTCAGAGTCTGAGGCTGTTGTGCCTTTCTCCCCAGGCTTTGGCTCGGTCACTCATCAAAGGCTTCCTGCATTGAGCTCCGAGATCAGAGAGACGTGACCCGTGTCTGAGTCAGGGTTACCTACTGCTCCAATAGAGCTTTGGTACCATCCTGCTGCCGCTGGCCCAAGGGCAGAACGTGCCCCGCTAAACTGTGGAAGTGCAAGAATTATGATCAGCTCGCACAGTGCCTGGGGGACGTCTGTGATGAAGGCCAGCATTGTGGCCCTTCTCGGGGGTGTAAGAGTCCAGGGTCAGTCCCTAACCCGGATCATGACCTCTCTTAGGTTATCCTCTTCAAACCAGCCAGACTGGAGGTCAGATGCTCTGAGAGCTTCGTCATGAGTAGGCCGCTGAGAAATGCCATCGTTTGATTGAAGTCAGGCGGATCTTCTGATTAAAGGCTTATGTGAGCGAGAGTGAGCGTTGGGAGTCGATGACCTCCTCTTTATGGGTTTTCTTCCCCACTTTTCCTTTTCCTGTTGTAACTGGCACAAAGAATGTCGACCCATTCATCTCTCTCTCCCACTTTCCCTGTGACATGAACGGTGTCACGAGTCGTCCTCATCATTGAAGTATGATTGTGCACCGATCGCCAGAAAAACAGATGGAAATGTCTCCACTGCTCCGTAAAACACAAAGAAAAAACGGTTTTGCTGGAGATGCCAACAGGTTCCTTAAAAACACACCCAATTTTGACGCCACAAAAACGGACTTTGATCAAATACTTCAATATTGATATGGGCTGTCAAAATATCAGATTTTCACTACACAATTATCGTGACCAAAATACTTCATAATGATGACATAATCATGATATCAATAGAAATTAGGCCAGGCCTGTGTGGTTAAGGACAACAACAAAAAAAACAATCATTTGTCTCTTTTGGAAATAAAATACCCTCAAATTATAAGTGAAGGTAGTTGGTATAGAGAGTCTGTTGCCATAATTAAGAAAAAAATAAATTAATACAGAAAGAAAAATGACACTCAATTACTTTCAAACAGAAAAAAGATGCACAAGTTAACGTGAATTTTGTCAATATCGCGACACCCCTGATATTGTTATTGTGCCAATATTGTTGGGATGACTGTTGGTACTTTCACAATGAGAATTTTGATCAATAAATCATCAGCAATGTCAATTTAATGACAACGTGGGTAAAGACAAGTGTTAGAAGTAGATCACACTTGTAAGTTCAGAGAATGACATCACTTTACTTTAATAACCTTAAAACCAGGAACAAGACAACACGTAAGACATATTATGACATCAATACATCCAATATGACACTTTATATATTCTTCTTGTTTTTCTTTTTAATTACACTTCATTCTTGATATTGCACTTACGTGTTGCGCAGCTCCATCTGAATGTACCCATTGTTTTAAAGGCTTGATCATTGATGTGTTGAAGCTTTTTGAACACTTTTTGCCTTGCCATTGGAATAAAAAGTCTTTAAATGTTCCCCGTATGCATTAAAAGGTTAAAGATACATCTGCTATTGCAGCGAAGAAAAATGTTCTGGGTCGAGACCGCAGGGAGCATGGGCAGGTCCGCTTCTGCTAATGTTCCTTTGGTTTGGCTTTCGCTTGCATTTTCTTCGACCCAAGCACCTCCTCGACCCTCTCTTCTCGTCTCAGCGTAGCATTTCTTTTTCTTGAGCAAACACACCAACAGACCAGAGGAGGTTTCCCCGCCCTAAACCTGAACCCTTGACCTTGTTTAGGGGTTGGGAGACCTGATGTTGCTGCGTAAAAAGCAGTTGTGGATGGAGGAGTGTTTTCATATCCACAACACTGTAATTATGGAGTGGAAATGCCAACTAGAACTAAGGTTTAAATAGCTGAGCACAGCTGAGAGACAGTGAAATGACAGAATTTACCTGTACAACCTCGTAAAACAGATATTTTAACGTGTTTCATGTCTTGAACCACACGGCTCAGCACTGAGATGATCTTCATACCCTCATAAATCAATGGGGGAAAGAGGATTTTGGTGCCATAAGGCATTTCAAAGAAACTAACCACAGCACATAAGGTTTTGGGGTCAGTTACCTTTAACTGCTGCGAGAGTCCCAGCTGGTGACTCCAGTTTAACATCTCACAAGTATCAGATATTCACCCGTCTTTTCCCCCTCAGGGCTGGAGGCAGGAAAAGGGGGTCTGATGCAGCAAAAGAAATCAGCCCAGACAAAACACAGATTGTTTCCTTCCATACAATGCACAATGGTCCACTTGCCAAATAATGTTCCTTTTTTTTTTTGCACACACACACAGCAGGTCTGTGTAGGACGGTAAACCACTGTGACGCTGTTAGGAGGGAACAAGTGTTGCATATATCCTGGACGTAATACCAGGCAGCACGTGGGATGTTGATGTCTATATTTAAGGAACAGCTGCTTCCCTCCTTCTGTGTCATCTTTTTGTGTTGTTTTAAACCCCTGGAATCTGGTGAAACTGCATCTTAAAATACATTGAAAGTTGCTCATAAAAGGTTTTTTTTTTATAAAAAAAAAAATTTCCTGGAAGGTAAAAACGTATACAACTTAAATATCCCACGAGACCACCAGTCAGTCAATGACCTTTATTTACTTGTGTGAGGACTGAGCAACACTTTATATTACATGCAGTTTGGTTAAAATATGAGGGTTTGCTTCTGCTTCTAATTTTTTATATTTATGCACATACAGCATGTAAACGTTATCTTGTCCACCACTTGTACATCCATGAATATCCTGTTAAAAATACTGTGTGTATGGTTACACAACTAATGCAAAGCAGCTGTTTTCAGCACAACATCTGACTGTCTTTTGGCGCCTTTGCAACACAAAGTATTCACTCATTAAACCAAGAAAACTTATTGCAAGTCCTGATCCTCCATAAATGAGTACCACACATGTATGTGTCCTTCGCTGCATCTTTACTCGACTTTGCTTTTAGTGTAACTCAGGTACAACGCTCAACTCCTCGCTGATATCCCGGCTTTTAGCACCCCAAAGTGTCAAAATGTCCCATTTTAGGTGACAATGGATTATCACACGTCTAATCTCCGGCTACATGGGTGGGGGTGACTAAGAGCATCATTTTGACTGACAACAGAAACACTCCTGCTAAATGCTCAAATATCCAACATGCAGCTGCACAGATATTCTCAGCCAAAGCATCGCCCTTGACAGACTTGAATGTGGATCAGAGCACACTGACCTAAGTGTGGACCACCAATGCAAAAGCAAAGAATGGTTGTCCAGTAAATCCATCATGATCCTGCACTAATCGTTACATATCTGAGAAACCTGCGGATGTGTTCTGTGACACTTATGGTCCTGAAGGCTTCTCCTGACTCGACTCATGTGGACTGAACATAGTCGTAGCTTTCTGTTTTTACTACTTAAGCAGACTAAACTGAATTGTGTCATGGTTTAGGGTTTTAGTTCAGTTATTGCCCGTTTTATTTTGTAAGAGTCTCCTCTAAGGTTGGTTACATTTCCCCAGAAAACAAATCCTGAAGGACAGGGGTCGCAGGAAACAAAGCAC
>OMLP01024100.1:2209-14851 GCA_900302685.1 Spondyliosoma cantharus | reverse complement strand
AAGCAAAGAATGGTTGTCCAGTAAATCCATCATGGTCCTGCACTAATCGTTACATATCTGAGAAACCTGCGGATGTGTTCTGTGACACTTATAGTCCTGAAGGCTTCTCCTGACTCGACTCATGTGGACTGAACATAGTCGTAGCTTTCTGCTTTTGCTTTACTTCGACTTTACTTCTGCAGACTAACAAAGTATCAGTTTCCCTTCTGAAGCTGAACTGTGTCATGGTTTAGGGTTTTAGTTCAGTTATTGCCCGATTTATTTTGTAAGAGTCTCCTCTAAGGTTTGTTATGTTTCCCCAGAAAACAAATCCTGAAGGACAGGGGTCGCAGGAAACAAAGCACTGCACAAATCACTAAATGGTCAAAGCAAACTGGTCCCTTTGTGTCCTACAAGGTGGCAGTGGGAATAAACCCCATAACCATCCGCTGATTCCATCAAAATAAAAGACGAACAAAAAACAGTACACCCAAAAACCAAAGGTGAAGTGGGAGTCAAGTGATCAGAGGGGAAACAAAATGTATAGAAACTGGCCAAAAGAAAGAAATCTCAAACACACCCAACTCAGATTTTCACCCAAACTGAAAACCCAGACAGCCAACTGATGGTGTCAACTCCCTGTAAACACACAACAACCTGAACAGGTGAACTGAAACCCCCTTTAATAACCTCCCTCAGCTGACTGATTGCAGCCAGCTGAGGGAGAACATCACAGGTGCACCCAGTAGCTTCTGATTACCTGTGACCTAGATGTTGAGTAATCCCTGTTCACGTCAGGATCTTGTGGAATCTCTGATCTGTCCATAACAGGTTCAAATCTAAGACAGTTACCATTTGGTATTCATATATTTAATGATGCCTCTAACTCAGGAAACATTACAGGTCCGATGAGCAAGTTGTAACGTGGAATCAGATCACCGAATAAAGACTCAAAAGACTGTGTGAAACAACGATGGGAAGTCCAAACTAAGTGGTACCGAGCTGTGTTATTGGAGGGAATGAGGAGAGATCCTGGATGATCATGCTCATGTTTTGTTTTTTTAAATCTTGTCCACTTATTCTGACCTTTTGGAGGGAAGTGGCATCAACTATTTAAAAAATATTGGGTTTTAGTATCAGTGATGCGCTAAGAAAAAATGATGCCTACCTCTTAAAGAAACTGCCCCACTGCTGGCCCCTTTGTCAATATTGTTAAATACTTGCATCCTTTAGAGCAGATACCTGTTTTACATTCAGCCAATCAGACAACATTTTCACTCTAAAATAGGAAAAACACTGTTTTTACAATGTGGACAATGTGAAAAATGTTCACAAATAAAGAGTGGCTGTTGGACTTCCTGACTTTGTGCTTTTCCAGACAGTTTTCTTCGTCACCTGTTGCTCGTCAGTTCATTAGTCTTTGGTGTCTTTTCCCCCCTTTCAGTTGCCAGATTGATTTAGAGCCTGCTTACTAAATCCTATCCTTCTTTTTACAGTTTACACATAACTTTTCATTTTGTTTTAAACATTCATTTGACGAGATCAGAATAGATATCAACATTTTAATAGTGTTTTTATTAAGCCTTATGAGTGGATGACTGGGAGATCTCGATCTGACCTTTTTCCTCTGAAGTCCAATGTTTGAATAAAGTCTCAGAGGAGGGGAGGCTTGTTGGTCCTGAGCCAGTTATTCCAGGGAAAAATCCACAAGAGTTAAATGAGAAATGCATACGGATGTCAAGAGTGTTATATACACACACAACACACAATACAGTATCTTTGAAAGGACTAATCATATACAGTACACCAGATGTCTCGTCGTGTCTTGTCCTGCAGAGACAAAACCAAAAGAACAAAATCACTTGGAGATTTTTTATTCATTTTATTCTTTAACAAAATGTAAAACACGCCTATCCAGTAATCAAAAGTCATAAGTGCATTTTTCCTCTTTCAGATTAGTCTTGTTTTTAAATCCAAGCGGCCACCAGAGCATGAAAGCCACTGACTGACGGTTTTGATGGAGACGTCATGTGAGCTGGCAGCAGTACAGGGCCTCTGATTGTAAAAGCTGTTCCCTGTTCAGAGTGAAAAACCTGCTTTGTGCTAAATCAAAAAGCCCTTGCTGGTTTTCCTATTCTCCACCGGCTGCGTATCTCTCTGACAGCGGTTCCAGGAGCCAGACCCTCGCCACCACCACACTTCCCAACCTCAAAGCCCCCCGCCCGCCTCCGCCTCTCAGTTCTGTCCATTAGCAATCCAGAGGGGGAGGATTGGCTGAAAACAAACAACAACAAACAAAAGACCAAAGTGGGGCGAGGAGTGCGGACGGGGGGGTGCAGAGGGAGAACTTCTGTGTGAAATAATTGCGAGGAACAATTTCAAACAGATGTCTGTTTGGACTTGGCCCTGGGCTCGTGTCCCCGTTAAATATAGTGATTTGATTGGAAAACAAGCAGTGTGAGATGGGCTGGCAGCCAACCGGACCATTCGGGGGCTCTCTAATGACCCCCCAGGGTCGAGGGGTCGTCAGAGTAAAAGCAGATCAGAGAGGATGTGGGGCCGGCGGCCAGGACAGGGCCCATAAATCTAGCCCATTCTCAGAGGAAGCTATCTTTTTTCGCTTGCCATCAGAATTAAAATACAATCACAATCGTCACATTGTGCTCCCGCCAGCATGCAAAGGTTATAATTCAAATCTAGCAGACAGAGCTGGGAGGTTGGGTTGGGTGGTAGTGGACTTTTGGAAGGTCAACAGGGTTGTGTATTTTAGGCTCAATGAGAACTGCTCCTCAGGGGGTTGTGGGAAAATGTCCTCCTACAGGTCCATGTATTAGAATATTTGGTTGGCTGAGAAAGCGTGACATTATTCATAAAAGCAAGTGTGACAGCACAATCTGTGGCCCTCAGTCATATAAATGTTTATTCCAATCCTCTAAGTTCACAATCACAGCAATAATGTATCATGAATGGGACGCATTATTGTAGTGGGAACATTTGTGAAAGCGAAATCTCTGATGGCATAGCAGAGTTTTTCTTCCAATTTTCAGCCGGCTCAGCTTTTCACAGATGTGTTAATGTAGGCTGGACAGCTGCACTTTATGGCAGAATGGCGCAAGATGATCAGGATCATTTTCATCCCCGCTGACCGCTGAAGGAACACACGTGCTTTTCAGTTCGTCAAAAATAAAAACTTCATCGGAGCTGCCAAAGGAAGAGAGAGAGTGAGGAAGAATTTTTATTTCTTTCCCTTAACAAAGGGCTTAGTCAGACTTGACTGTGAGCTGAGATTGAGTGTCTCGCAGCTCTGATACGCTCTCTACAGGGGAGGAAGTAATGTGTCAGAGCTGCACTGACACACACAGGCCACATTTTGTAAAGTTTTTAAATGTCTTGACTGGATATCCTGTGCCTGCGCTTAAAGTCAAATCACCTTCTTCTTGAATATTCATCACATGAAAAGTATCTAGCAGGGAGTACTGTCTACTTTGTTGGTCATGGCACAGATGGCCACAAAAGGATTATCACATGTTTAAATATATTCCTTTAAGAACAGTGTTGTTTTCTGATTAAATGTAAGGCTTTCATGGAAGGATGATGCTGGAAATATTTGAGAGTTTTGTCAGTGATTAAAGTCTATCTGACGTGGCTCAGGAGAGACGTTCACAGATGAGGTGATGTTTTAAAATCTTATGTTCAATTTCACCTTCTTCCTTCCTCACTCTCTGACTCTGTCCTGGAAGTAATAGTGACAGAAACCCACAGGAAACGTACTGATTGGACATTTGATCACATGACATCATAGCTTATCTAAATCAATAGTTACACTGAGTTTAATTTGTTTGATGACAGACACCCACTGCAGCTTAAGTGTCCCACATCAGGCTGATCCACCCGACCATACATCATATTCAAGATGACGTTACCATAAAGTTAAAATAAACAGGAAATATTTAAATATGAAGGTTAAAAGGGTTAAAAGATACGCCATCAATATGATTATAATGCTATATTATGAGTGATTAAAAGGGTAAAATGTAATAAAGCTTAAAGAGATGGCAGTTATAAGTCTTGTCTTTTATTTTGAAGGTTTCATGGTTGTAACAGGAAGTTTAATTATGAATATGAGAAATACTGATCGCTCATTGGTCGAGGAAACAGGAAGTACTGAGCTAAGTTTAGGTTGCTTGATGGAGTCGCGACAGAAAAAAATCGTGTAAAGTTGCAAAACAAGTGTGAAGTTGATAAATCAAACTTTCTGCTCGTCAGTCTGCGTCAGGATAATCATTCTTAACATTTTGTTTGAGAAGCTGAGGATATTTCTACTCAAAGTGTGTTTAACAGTTCAACTGTTTATCTTCGCTCATTAGCATAACGAGTGTTTGTCGTTAGCATTCATTAGCAAAGTGAACGGACTCTTAGCCGCTGCATGGCTAACCCAGCTAATATTTTCTGACGTGGAAACCATGAAGTTTTATCAGAGACTGTTACAAGCTGACACCACAAGATGAAGACAGCTGTCAGAGTTCATCAGAAGATGGAGGAGAGTCGTTGCTGTCGTCGGGGGCCTGGCCGCCATCTTGTTCGTCGGGGCTGGTAAACCTGAGACTCTTGACACCTGAACATTGTCCCACACATTAATTATTCCTAACACCAAAAAGAGCCTTACTACTATTTCATTTAGTTTATTGTAGAATTTTGAAAAAGGATAATGAGAAATTAGTTATGTTAAAAATGTTTTATTTGTGTTTTTGGTAGATGTTATTAATCATATAGTGGTGTAGTTAACTTAGCTGTCCCAAAACCTGGAAATCAGTTCGCATATTTGCACCTCCAGTTCCCTCTTCTCAAAGTCAAAAGTTGTTTTGTTCTACAACATAAAACCAGATCATTAAATGACCCACAATTTAATTAAAAACATCTTACCTGTGTTAAAAATGCCAGTTGCTAACAGGTGGCCACAGTGAACACTAGTCAGTCTTTAAAGGCCGACTTTAGTTAAAAGCTATTCTGCTTATAACTTTACAACTTGTACATTGATCAGTTTACAGAAAACGTGTATATTTATTGTGTAGTAATATGCGTAGTGGTGGTGACGTTGATGTCGTCTGTTTATAACCTAACATTAGCTATTTACTCCTAGGTACTCCTAGAAAAATCACAAAAGCTGTGTTAATCTTTGAAGATGATCTTGCTGAACAAAACTTGTAAGTATCATAAACTTGTGTTTGCCACAGAGCTTATTTTGGTGATTTTCCAAAGTCCAGTTCAAATATCCACTAGGTTTTTTGTTGAGGGAACCAGGGTGATGCTAACTTCAGGGTTTGCCTAGAAAAATACGCATTATTAAATAGTTCTGTCGAACTTATGTCTCTAAAAGCTACAGGGTGGGACTGATACTCCTTACGGTTATAGATGTGTGCTTTGTGCTAATGTTACTTGGTGACAGTCTGTTGCTCCTGTAATAGACAGCTGGGCTACGTCGTCAGGGAGTGTAGATTAAATAGCGCATGTGCAGAGTGGAGCTTTTTCCTTTTCCTCAAACACCTTATCCATCCCTTGAATTCATCCCTCCTTGAGTGAAGAGACATGTATCCCTATTTTTTTCCAGAGCTACTTGGTTTCCACACCTCCCTTTCACTGCAGTATACTACAGGTGCGACACACTGACCACCAGAATGACCTTTCACCCCCAAAAGATGACCCTGTGAAGATTGTTTTCAGCCATGTGTTGCACCAACATCTGACTCAATCCATCTTGACTGACAAAAACTGAAACACTGAATACTAATGACCAAATTCGATTTGATTTGAGATTTTGCTGCTGCACTAAGTACATTTACTCAAGTACTGTACCTCAGAGGGACTTGAGCTTTATATGAGTACTTCCATGTTATGTAACTTTATACTTCTACTCCACTACAATTCATAGATAAATATTATTACTCGACGAAATTTGATAACTTTGGTTTCTTTGCAGACTCAGATTAATTATACAAACACAAACAACAAATAAATGATGATGTATTAATATAGATAAAGATAAGACTTAATTGATTTATGAAATTCACAGCCTACCTGTAAATAAGCCACAACTTTTAAAGCCACATTTATGCAATGCACATATTAATGCATGAATAGTTGTTAAAACATTATTATCCAATGGGCAATTCTGCATAATGAGTACTTTTCCTTTCTGTAAGTTAAGTATATTTTCATCCTAATATTTGTATTTATACTTCAGTCAGGGTTAAATTTTGGATTTTTTCTTGCAACACAGTATTTCTACACTGTAGTTTTGCAACTGTCACTTCAGTAACAGATCAGAGTACTTCTCCTACAACTGCCATTTTGTAATCTTCTCAGATCAGCCTCACGAAGGCTTTCACTGATGAAATAGCATCAATATACTTGAGCAATTTTGTGAAATCATGGGCAATTTTATCTGCTTGCAGATTTTGCCATACTGTATCTGCATTTCATGAATATTTTCTTATTCCACTTAAACACAAAGATATTAAATCTGAAAAGATGTTTATGAACTTTTAGGTATCTATGTGGCGTCTCTTCTCAAATGTAGACAAACAATCTCCTATGGATGTTTGTCACTTGTTGAGCCATCTGCATCTTCAACATCAGTGTGGCACAAACTGTTGACAACCTGTGCTCCGACAGGCCAGAAAGAAACATACCTATTCAGTAACAGGATACACACCTCTTTAACCATCGTGACCCTAAAACAGCATCTGCAGCAGCATTTGCAGGATGGAGTGTGTGCAAGTCATATAATAGACGTGGCTAACTGAGAAGCAGAAAAGGGGGGACGCATTGAGATGTTAAAAGTTCAGACCTCAGATGGCACCATGAGTCAGACTGTCTGTCATCTAGGGAGGTGGAGTTCCTCTGTTTGGTGACCCTGTGGTTTTCTGTCACCTGCCACTGGGCCGCACCATCCTCCTCCACCCTTAAGTACACTTACACCCACCTGTCTGTTGTTATTTGCTGTAATTGAGTAGATTCTAAAATGCATTTTCACCCTCTGAACTGCTTTCTGCATCTCACGATTAGTGTCCAGTGGTTCGAAAACCAAACATAATTTAGGTTTTCCTGAAATGAAACCAGCTTTTATTGTGTTTTTTTTTTTTCTTCAACAATGGGGTACAAAACAAAACTAAATGTTATTGCTCTAATGCTATATTATGGGCAATGACAAAGTGGAACACAAAAGAGTTTTATAATTTCTGAGGTTGTGGCGCCCTCCAGTGTGTGATACCGCTAAAATCATCCTTACATGGACAATGTAATGTGAAACTAGTCAATTCAATGTACTTTGGATAGTCAGTCTTAGAAAAGTGATGTTTTTCTTTATGGAATAGATAGTAACAGCTTGTGCGCATGGTGGTAAATTTAAAATAAATTCTCACATGGTCAGGTTACAGTACATCTTACATCTTTATTAGAAAGTGCATAGCTCAGTGTTCACCATTGTTTTTCATGGAATGCAAAAAAGATGTTTCAAGAGAATCAAGTATTGTAAGACAAAATGACAAAAAATAACAGCTTTTGTGTTGAAAAAGTCATCACTAGTAACACATAATTGGGAACCAAAAAACACACAAAATAAAATAAAAAATACATTCAAAGATTATGTAAAAGCAAACCTGTTTCATTGTATCATTCTTATCATTAATGGACAATGCAAGATCAAGATACGTACCAAAAAAGAGATTAAAAAAAAAAGTAATCACACATTCTTACATAGTTGTTAAAGTATCGTTTCATGGAACAATATTGTTAAACTGCTTTATCACCTTTTGTCATTCAGAGAATAATGCAACATCAAGACAGATACAACAAATATGAAATATATATCAGAAAAATCAAAATTACACCATTTTGTTTTGTTTTTTAACCAAAAGTAAATAGAATATATGATGCAGATAATTTCATTTCATGGAACAATATTGTTAAACTGCTTTATAGCTCATTCAAAGGCTATTTAAAGCAAATCTGTATCACTAATGAATGATGAAGGATCAAAGATACATAGAAAAAAAATAAAAAGAATCTAATTCTTACAGCAGTTAAAGAACACCATTTTTTCAAAAGTAAATGTCGTAAGGAATGCATAATACAAATTATTTAAATTCACAGAACAATATTGTTTTTGAATTATTATTCAGAACACATTTCAATGTAATATTTTCTAGAGGTTTGATTTTAATGTTATACTTGACAGTTTTTTTCCTTCCCATTACCGCAATGGTATCAGTAAGGTAATGAACAGAGCAAAGGGAACAGGAAAAAATGTGATACCATTGTAACATAGAATGACATCCATTCAGCTCAATCCCTTTCCAACGTACACAGGGCTGTAACAGATGGATCCACAAGGATTAGCTGAAAATACAGCATGTTCAAATAGGCTGTTTTCATGATTTAGTTAATGTCAAGGGCAACAGGGCCTCTCATTGAGAAACCGAGAAAGAATGACACCTTTGACCCCTGGGCATGACCACGAAGCTCACTTCGAAACACTGGACTGACTTCGACCTTCAGATCTGGGATACAAGTATCTGCCAGTATCACGTTGCCCATTACCCTGCCAGTGACCCTGCAAAGGAGCTCCTTCACCTTCTTCTCTTTCCAGATTATGCCATTCTCCCACGTGGAGGAAAACATTTCCTGCTCAACCCTGATGCACTTTTTGATTTCTCCAAGGGGTACCAGTCGTTCATAGCCCCACTTCTTCCCCAGGAAGAAATGAATTACGGGCCTCTTGCCATTGTACACTTCCTTCATCACTGCATGATAAGAGGTCCTCATCTGTGAGATGTAGTTCCCCAGACTTCTACAATCTGGGCTGGCCTGGTGCTGCTGTGGCCACAACAGCACAACTGCAATGAAGTACAGGGACAAACTATCACTTAATGAGATTGGCTCCCGCAGAACTTGGCAAAGGAATTGCATTAGGTTCGGATATGGCTGAAGGAGGGGTGATTGCAGTTTGAGACAACTCAACACAACATTGACATACAGGAAGTTGATTTTCTCCTTCACAGTCAGGTTATGACGAGGATCAAAAACAAAACCATACTGTCTTGCAATCCCTTCCATATTTTCAGGTGGAATGCCATTTGAGAGAAAGCTCAGAATCCCAGAATAGGAATCAGCTTTTTGCATCTCCAGCTTTTGTCTTGTTTGGTGTAGTTTCAGCATTGTTTGCATGGTTTTGTTCCTCAAAAGATCTGCAGAATCTGTTTTACAGAAAACCTCTGCGTACTGTCTAAAACATCTGAAAAGCTCATTTTGGGCTACTTGATTACGGATGTCTTTCATTCCAAATCTGGTGCCCAAGTTCACATAAAAATGGTCAAGGAAGTCAAAGTTAACCTTCATCCTGTATTTGAGGCTGTAAAGTACATCCTCAAACTGTCTGAGATAGAAGTAGTAGGTTCTGTGTTTGTTGCACTGGTCAGATCTCTCTACAGCCTGAAGTTTAACATTCCCAGAGAGAACCTGACTCATAATGTCATGGCGGACATTGTCAGAAGAAAATATTGGGATCTTTGCCAGAACCTCAATGACAAGTACTCCAACCTGAATTTCTCCCAGGCACCCTGATGTATTGAAAGGGTTGTTGTCTGTCTTGATTTTTAATCGCTGAAGTGATTCCTGCTTTGCAAGGCTCTGTGTTTCCTTGAATGCATCTATTGCTGACTGAGCCATTTTGAGACAGATGCTCATTTTTTCAGGACTGATGGGCTCTTCTTTGCCTTTTGCAATGGCATTCTTCAGCTCATGCTTGATGACCTGTGCTGATGTGTCTGCCATATATGAGCTGTCCTTGAAAAGATCTCTTGCTTTCTTTGCCCAAACCTTTGCCTCCGTGAAGTCCCTTTTTTTTAGGTAATAGTACCTGGCTAACAACTGAGAGATAATGGCATCTTTTGCAAATCTTTTTGATGCATTTTGTAGCACCGTCTCTTCAAGTCCTGGGGTTTCCTTTGCAATCTGTTGAATTAATGGAGAGAAGTCAGATTCCTCCTCTAATGAATGATATCTCTTCACCAAAATGTGGTGAACATCTTGCAGGAGTTTGTCTTTGCCTTGTGTGCTTTCATAAAGCTCATTTGTGGTCAACAGAAGGTCGGCAATGTCAGCTTTGCGCACCTTGTGTGTTGTTGTAAGTTCCTGCAAACAGTGCTTTGCAATACTTGAATGGATCATTTTCACAGCTGTGAAAACTACCTTGCCCTCAACTGAGCAGCTGGAAATTAAAGTTGAAAATTTCCTGAATCCATCTTTGACTTTGATGGTTCCACAAAATGGTTGTGGTTGAAGACCAAGAAACTCCTCACATAGAGAGACAGAGAGGGAGGCTCCTTTGCAGTATATGTTCAACACAACTAAAACTGCCAGGAGTTGTGCATGTTTCTCATTGATGTCAAAGCTCTTCAGGGTCTTGCGGGCCACACCCTCAACATACTCGGTGCTAAAGTTCTTCTTCATGATCATGAATCCATAGAATGTTTTTTGAGTATTCTTGTGTGTCTTCTCTATTTCCACAAGTTTTCTATCAAACTGTTCCTGCTCCTTCTCAGAAAGATCATTTCCAATGAACACTGTGTCTTCAGTTGCCTCAGTGTCTTCAGTGGACTCTGACGTCATGCAGTTCAGGAGGATTACTTGTGCAGACTTGGACTGAATGTCTTTCTTTGCACATTCTTTGTCAATGACCTGCTGCAAGTCAAAAACTTTTTCCTTATCATCAAAGTCATCTATCATCAGCAAAACCGGGACTCGTGGTACTTGCTCCTCATGGTCATACATCAAAAGTTTGACCACTTGCTCAGCTACTTCAGTGAAGTCAGCATTGCAGTCTCTGAGGACAGCACAACGGAATCTGTCTCGAAGAGACCATAAGGTATGCATGGCCAGAGTTGTCCCACCACATCCAGGTACATGCATGAGGTTCATTAACACGCAGGCTTTTCTCAGGGAGCACAAATCAGGTATGATTGTGTTCATGATGAAGTCAAACTTGTCTCGTTTGATAAATGGTGTGGATCCAGGCTGCTCTGCGAAATAGAAATTCCACCATGATACTTTTCCTCCTTTGTAGAAGTTCTCCTCTATTTCAATTTGGTCCTCGTTTCCTCCCTCACATTGGTTCACACACAGGACCTCTAAGGTCTTCAGGCTACGCTCAACTTTTTTTTCAAGGAGGACTTTGCTTCCTCCACCACATGGTAGGAAACGGCACGATCTACGGTTTTCTGACAAAAGGCTAAGAATAGTGCCATTGACTTCAGCAAAACTGAGCTCATAAATGCACCTTCGAGTGATGTCGATTCCGCACCGAGCATTGATTAGGTCTTTCCAGGAGGTAAATGCTCTTTCATTGTCACATACACAAAGAATTTGCTCTGTGCCTTTCAGCTCCTGAAAGAATGTACTGAATGTCTCAACAAGAGGGTCCATCTTCTCACTCACTGTTGACAAAAGTAAGAAGATAACAAGGAATCTCTTGTTTGGAAGCACATCTTTCCGACACAAGAACGAAATCACATCTCGGATGGAGGCTCCCTTGTCCATCAACCACTCGTCTATTTCTGACGGTACCTCATCCTCAATACCTCCATTGCAGAATACCCAGCTGGTATTTCGAGTTAACTCTAACTTGTTTGCAATGTCCTCAACTCCTTCTGTGATTTTATACTTTGCTGGTAAATGGACGCTTACTGTGCTCTGCTGTTCAAAGTGACACTGTAATCCATGTTTAGCTGATTCTGGATCAAAGTCTAAAACAGCTGTTGGGTTGAGTTCGACAAGAAATCCCAGTGATTCCAACTGGACTGGATGTGATTTGTTAGTTATGATCACATACCGCTCAAAGTGTGACTTATCTAATGAGAGGGAACCACCAGTTATCATCTGACTTAATCTTGAGCCTTGAGTACTGCTTTTTATCACATTGAGGTGCTTCTCTTCAGATTGTTTTCGAAGTTGGGTTAATTGTGCTATACGATCAACAAACTGGCTGTATTCCATCATAGGTTTGGCACCTGTGGTTGGTGCGAGGAGATCCCTGCTACTGCCTCCATCTCGGACAAAGAATTGTTTCTGTGGTTTTGTTTCAGGTTTGACTGTTTCTTTACCTTTTGCTTTTTTCTTTGCTTTTTTTGTGTCCATGCTGGAAGTGTGGTAGATGTTTTCTGCACAGATGGTTGAGTCAGGAACTATGTCCACTTCTATCACACATTTGTCAGATGATGTCATATTCTTATTGACAACACCAACAAATCGAGGAGGTTTGATGCACATTCGAGCAATCTGCTTGTGTTTATGTTCAAAACAACGATCAATGGCAGATTTTAGTTCATTAGCATAAGCCTCTTTGTCCTCAGCAACCACCCCCAACACTTGACCATGTATGAAGTCTGGCTTGTCCCCAATTCCAAAATGTATGGTGCCGTTGGTACGGCTGTTCATGCAGGCAGCTGCAAAGCGAATTACCTCATAAATGAATTTGATAAGTTTTGTTTCTTCTGTTGTGTTGATGAAAGCTTTGTACTCGTGGCAGGGTTCAATGAAGTCTGAGGCACCAGATTCTATGATATCAAAATAATTGTTCTCAATATATCTATTTGGAGAATGATATTT
>OMLP01024090.1:0-24794 GCA_900302685.1 Spondyliosoma cantharus | reverse complement strand
ATTAGTGGCTGAAAAACTAGTGTGACATAATGCTCAAAGCAGCATTAAGTTATAAAAACAGATACGTTTTTAAGATAGATACTTACAAACATACACTCTGGAAATGTTGATGGCTGACCCAGGTAGAGGTGCAAGTGTGTGCCAGTGGTGTAGAATAATAGACAGCCAGGTGCACATGAGGACACTATTCACATGATAACTGCTGCCATACACTCTGGAATGTTGATGGCTCATCCAGTGACTGTTGTCATTGACGCCAATGCTGCTGCAAGTTCTTCCATTGTTTACCTTTTTCTTCTTCTAGTGCGTAGAAATAGCAAAGTCTGTAGCTTTTCCTCAGTTGCGACATCTCTGTTCAGGAGAAGACTGCAACTAGTGCCGCGACCACCACGCGCAAGTATATATAGTTATGGCGCTCCCGTGACGTCACGTTGTCGCGCGACAGGTCGAGAGCGGCGAGTATACTGGAGCCTTTAGGCTAACAGGTGAGGAACAATTAGGTAGGAGTGTTACTTCAATGAAAGGAACCTGTGTTTGTAGCAAACTCATGAGGTGATATAGTGTGAACTGGAATATTGCCATGTGTGACTGAGGCCATCACAACAGTGGATCACTGGACGCCCTCTGCCTCTGACTCACTTTCACTTTTCTCTTTCCATTTTCCCAGATAGCGTGGACCGAATGTTCACAATGAGCATTTTCATTAACCAGAGATGATTGTGCAACATTTTCAGCTTTCAGCAAGTCCATTCTGGTTTGTAAATGAGAAAATTGCATGCGTCTAAGGGTATCTTTTATCCCGCAAATTATATTTCTATGTGCTGCGTTTCATAAAACAGAATAAGAATTACATCAACTTTTTCCTATTGAGTACTTTTCACTCCCATCGGCAGGTTAGAGCGTGTGTGCTGCCCTGTAGCTCAATCTTGTTTTTACAAGTGCACCTCTAATTAACTCTGAATAACCTTTATTGTGAGACAGAATTTCAATAACCGTCATTTGAAACATGCCCCTCTATGAGCTGAGGGAGCCTAATTTGCTGAATTTGTGAACAGGGATTTCATAAGGTCTAAAGAAATAACAAGTCTATTGAAAATCGACACAAAAACAAGAATTTTGCTTTACTCTGGCTGGGAGACCTTGTGGGAAAGTAGTTGGCATGAGGTTGCAATTGCTGTGTGACTTATTCTAATCATGTGTAAAAGAAAGGGCACCGACTCATGAAGAGGACTGAGGGTTTATTTCTGAGAATTAGTGACAAGCTTCTCCAAGCTTCTCCAAAGGAATTGTGAGCTGGTGAATGTGGTATATGTTATGGGTCCCAGGATTGGTACTGAAGTAACAAAATAGATGTCTGTAAAATACAGATAAAGATCAGCAGCAATGAAGACACATGTTAACCGTTTGTCATCCAGATTGCATCTGGGGTACGGGCAAAAGTTACCCCCTGAAACAACCTGGGGTGCAATAGTTCCAGTGTCACATGTTCCACCTGTATGCTGCTCACATTTTCCACACATATTTCTCTCACATGAAAAAATAAATGAATAGACTGTTCCCCATATTATTAGGCAAAATAGACCCAAGAAATTAAAGGAAATTACTTTTCAGCTTAAATAAACACAACAACAAACAACAAAAGTGGTCACTATTTTTTTGGGGTGTGCCACATATACAGTATCTACAGTACTTTAGCGATAGCTGTAGTTTCAAGTAGATCTGTGATTTTAATCAAGTGGTTGGCGTAGCTCAGTGGGTAGAGCCGTTTGATCAGGTCACTGGTTCGATTCCAGGCTCCCCTGGGCGGGACTGAGCTACATGCCGAAGTATCCTTGAGCAAGATACTGAACCCCAAAACTGCTCCTGATGTGCAGTTGGCTCTAGCCTCTGCCATCAGTAAGGGTCCTGCAATGAGCTGGCGACTCATTCAGGGTTATAACCCTGGGGACTATAACATCACCGCGACCCCGAGAGGGATAAAGCGGTCAAGAAAACGGAACGGTTGGCGTCACTAAAATAGCACTCAAAGAACCACACATATATATATTCTGTTTTGAGATTAATTTTAAGATTTTGTGTTGATTCTGATTCAGTGAGTTGCAAATGTGAACTGAAATATGCCTCTATCTATTCGGCCATCATCGGCTCATGTGTTGCCATAGTAACTTTTGCAAGGCAGGCGTGCATTCGCATCTGGCTCATTTGGACAAATTGTTTTTTGAAAACTGGAAACCAATTTGAGCATATGTGAACACACAAATCTCCTATTTGGATGCAGTGCAAGACAAATGGGCTGAGGTCGCCTGGCAGGATGGGTCTCAACTCGCCTCCAGTTGAACCCGCAATTGACCCCTTCTGGAGTTTCCTCGGCTTACTGCCTATATGTACGGTTTTGTCATTTTCCCTGGTAGTGCAAAGTAATGGGAGTATACCCATAGATACCCATTCTGGCATTTGTGCAAAATAATTCCTCTTTGGGAGATTTCTTTCTGGTGGTGCACAATTAATAATTAAGAACTGACTGACTACCTAAATATATATGTTACTCCATCTCTGCTTTAAGAAACATATCAGTGTAATGTGTTACTTTTGTCGCACATTACCCCAAACACTGCTCTGTCAGCATACTAACCTGCTCACATAAACAATGCCAATGTACTGATGTTTAGTTGATGGCCATGGTCACCATCTCAGTCAGCACATTGTCCCAACAACCACAACAGTTCTTACATCTTTACTGGTTTTCATGGCAATCCATCTAATATTTCTTTCAACTCTTGGTGCTAAAGTCAGGGTATCATGGAAGTCATTGTCTGAACAAACTATTCCAGCAATCCATCCAGTAGTTGCCAAACTAAAATGACCAAATGGCACTAACATGGGTGGCATCATCTCTTTTTTTTGTCAAAGCCAGAAACAAGTGGTTGTTTTTATGTAAGCTGATTTTTACTATACATCTCCATGAAGGCAAAATCAAGATATCCAGTATCCAATTGATTTAATGTTAACCTGTTAACCTGCCATCCCCCTAGCAGCAGAGAGAGTGCATGGAAGGAAGGTGTCTTTGGTTGGTTATGCTGGTAAAGTCTGTCTGACTCAGTGATTGGTTATCTGACTGAAGTTAGAATCTATGGCCCCGTACATACTGTATCTCTGATATGTACTGAAAATCCTGTCCGTGGTGCTGAAGTGGCAGACATATTTGTAAATTATGTGTTTTTTCTTCGGTCCCGCCCATCTGTCAGTTTGTCCTGGATCTATAATGTTCTATAAACTATATATTATAAATATTCAATTACATGTATATATTCTATATTGCACCAAAGTATCACATGGCGTCGTCCAGTAGCAAACGAGAGAGGAGATACAATGCTTCCTGTAGTATTCCAGTATCATTCAGTGGTGTTTGTGCTGCTGAAAATACAGCCTCATACAGCACCAGGACACCTATGTAGCAAAATAGATGTTGTTTTTACTTTACAGTTAGGGTTATAGCAGCCCTCCCTGTTAAAAATCCCCTACTCTTTACCAGCACATGTATCCAACCAACAGTATAAAACCAATTCCCATTCAAATACTTTGACAAATGCCTGACCTTTCCCAGAGTTTCCTTGGCAGGCCAAGGGGAGAGATAAGAATGAGTGGCCAATGAAACTTTTCTCATCGGGGAATCTAATGATCCAGAGGATTTGGATGTCTCTTTTTTTTTGAAAATCTTTGCCAGTGCACAAACCTGCAGCTCATAAAAACAGAAAAAGACATGCCGGCGTGTGTGCGAGCGGGCACACTATCCACGTGTCCTGGAATTGTAATTCTATACAAGAAATGCAATTGCCTTGGTGAGTAATCCAGCTCCTGTGGGTACAGTGGTCAAACAGCAAGTGCGGCAATGATTATAAATGATCCGTTCTTAACAGGTTGCCTCCCCGATCATATCACCCCAAATTCATCAAACGTCATTTTTCGCCTATTTTTAGCCGGAGCGATTCGAGTGTCTCATCTCGGTGAATCATTGCCGATAGTGAAACAACTCCCTTCTCATTTGGCTCCCGCTCAGCCACATCTTTGTTCTGGCCACGTCTTGAAGGCTGAACATGAGTATACTGACACTACAGGATGAGAAGAGAGCACAAAGCCAGAGCTAATTAAAGTAGGCAAACTTCAGCGGCCTTGTCTCACTCTCATTGACCTTTATCAAAACACTGGCATTCATGTCGTGTAAATACTGGCACACTCGACTGAAGGCAGTGTAGGGGAAGAGGTAAACAAACACAGCCTCATTAGATTGCACCAGAGACCGTCCTATCACCCCAGTAATCTTGTGATGCACAACAACCCCCCACCCCCTCCTCACTGGAGATTTTTAAAGCTGAGGATGGGTTAATGGAAGCATCACTGGTGCAATTAAATTACAAGTCACATTTTCATATCACTAAACACTAACATCGAAAAGAAATAAAACAATCTGAAAAACTTCATGGTGTGACCTTCATGTCTGACCTGCTCTCTGATTGTTACAACCTTGAACCATACATGTTTTCTGCTGTGCATCTCATGTGACATGACAGGTTGCCATTATGCTATTTAGACACACTAAACTGTTGACAGAGCAGATAAGAAGGGCTCAGGTGGCAGTTGTTTGTGCCATTGTATGCCTGTGACAAGTGTTGAGACAACTCAGAAGCAGGATGCAGAGGCATAGAGCTTGCAAGGTGAGGAAGAGGTTTACTTCTGCCAGGCAGCTGAGGCTGTGCAACGCGATTTGGTAAATTAGGTTTAAGGGTAGTGGGCAGGTGTATATAACAAGTGGCTAATTAGGTTAATGATAGGTAGATGCTTAGGCAGTAGGCTTGCTGAGATAGTTGGTGTTACAGGTGTTACAGATGTTAATAATTACATCTGATACGTCTGAATTACGCTAGTAACATTACATGCCCACAGGCCCGGGTGTGGTTTTGCTATTACTTAAAATCAATACTTCGCCAGGGGATGGACGCTACAATTATTCTGTTGTCAAAGTGAAAAAAGCAATAGCACCTATTGTCAATACTTTGGATTTAAACCCAATGCTAATAGGGAACCTGATTATGTTAATGAGGGAAAAGGAGTTGGTTGCCTCACTGAGAAGCTGGAGTTCTGTTTTTGATGAACGACAGCGGTAAGTGCTAAATTCAGTGAACCTATTGCATTTCTTGTGACATGCCCAGTCCATGATAAGTCACACACGTATTTAAATGCTTGAATTTCTGCAATACCGCTGCAGTAGGAAGTGGCTGGTTTGCGTCAGAAGTAAACTATTACAGTGCTCTACAAAGAGTTCTAGATTTTTCTTGCACAAAGCCTGGTGTACAAGGTCACGCTGGTGTTGTCGCAATCTTATTAGTTATTAGTTGACTTATTACTAATTAGAGGGTTTGGGATGACAAATGATTATAGAAATGGTGGGCAGGAAAATCGGCGGAAAAAAATGCAAAAATAAATGCAAATGTGAAAGAGTGATGCAAAAACTCGGGCAAGAGCCACCAAGCCCGCTCAACACACATGACATCACAGCAGTGTGGCCGCACACACAGTGAACAATTACCTTTTCTCCCCTTTTTACTTTATGTTGCGTTTGTGTTGTGAAACATGCTGCAGCTTTGTAGTTGCTGTTTCCACTTCCATTCAATTGATCTGTGCTTGATAGTCTTGGTGAGCATGCAGTACAGCCCCCCCCCCCCCTTTAAGTGTGCTAATCTGTTAAATCAGCTGTTTTAGCTCAGGACTTTCAATGCAAACAAGTAGCTGCAGGTGTCCACATTTCTCTGAATGGACGCACAGAGACAAATATAGATTGGAGGTGTGCAATAGTGACAAGGGAATATCGATTTGCGACCTGCTTAATAAGAGTCAAAACATCTTTTGTGGAAATACTGATAGCAAAGTATTGACAACATTTGTTAAGTTTCCATCAAAATAAGAGATTTTGATGCACCGTGCAGATAAACATTGCATTAATTAAATGTGTAGTGCAGTCACTGAGCTTATCGGTGTAGTGTAATTCATTGTTAAGTTGAAATAAAGCAAATGACAAAGTCACATGCCAGCTACATTAAGGGGAGCCTTGTCATCCCTCGCTAGAAACCCACAAAGATCATATTCAACATTTCTGCTTTGCTGCTGGATCTGTTTATTCCTCCCATTCATTACCAAATGTGCCAAAATGTTCAAAAAAAAGTTGCTGACCACGCCCAACCATCACATAGTTGTGCACACACTGCACCGCAAAAGGAGAATTTCCATGTCGTTTTGATAAACAGAGATAGAGCAATCAAAGCAGAGTTTCATGCTAACGACCGACGGGGAAATCCACCCTGACAGCATCTTTAGGTGCGCATTTGAAGCACTTCAGATACCCCACAGCCACAATATATGCAAGCGAGAATACTACTGTGTGTCTCTGATTAAAACAGGAACTCAGAGCAACAAAATGTTGAATATTGCATGACTGTGTTGTGCTAATGTAATTATCCATTCAGTCTGTATACCCTCGCTACTCACTACGGCATCATGGGAGGGCTGGAGCATCCTGCCGAGCCAAACATAAATAAGCAATATCCTATGGGCAATTTAGAGTATTAAATCCACCTGGCCTGCATGACTGAGCTGTGGGATGCTGCAGGAAATGCTTGTGAACACGGGGAACATGCAAATTCCGTTGAGAGAGGTCCTGCTCGGCCCCGGCTGTGTTCAAAAAACCAAAGCAATCTCGCTGTGAGGCTCACCTCCGGGGGAAGCGTGCCTGATGTGATTAATACAGTGGAAATATGAATTATGCTTTTCTGCCCAACCTCAAAATTAAATGATAAACAGACACTAATTATCAGATCGATTTTTTTCCTTATGCTAATCCCGTGAATAGTTTAATTCACGGACTGGTTTGTACGTAACCAGTTGGAAGGATGTAGAGGTAACTGTTGTCACTACAACTCAATTATCTTGTTTACTTCACTGAGAATGATGACACCGTGGGCCAACCTGATGCCACTGTTGTCCCGCACGCCCAAGATGTGAGGAGCTAAGCAATTATTTTTGAAAGATCTGAGGAAACCTAACAGAGTACAAACCCGACGACTTCATAGACAACCTCCGTAGTAGGTGGAGGTTCATTCGGGGTTATTTTGCAACTTCGGCGAGAATAAACGAAACACACATATCAATATAATGGCTCACTCGCGGTTTGATTATTCAGCGAAATCACTTGGGGAAATAGGTCTCAGGAGTGCACAGTCTGAGAGGAGGGAGACAGTGTGCGGTCGTTCCCACTCAGGGCGCTGAGGGAGTGATTTACAGTGTAGCCTTTCACCTGGACTGCTCCCTCAACACCTTAGCCCTAGACATCGCTCTGACCCGAGCCAGCCACCACTGAAGATTAGCCATAGGGAAGAGATAACTCAAGCTGGTAAAACTCTGTGACACACAGTTTGAGTCATTCTCCTCGAGCTCGGAAAGTGATACTTCCAACAAGCGCAGGCATCTCGACTGGAGGTTTTTTTCTTCCTATTCGCTGCTGTGTGTTTGCTCTTTGTTAGGTCTCGATCGCGAGTGTAAACGTTTTGCCGGGTCTTTTTTCCTACACAGTTTTAAACAACCCTGATATGGAAGACACAATTTTAAGTCAGCAAAAAAAACGAAATAATATGCTCAAAAAAACATGGTGTCTGGGATGCATCTGCAGCGGAGGGTTTGCCTTCGGCAGCTCTGTGTGAATAGCGTGACCACCAACTGCTGCTGGCTTTAACTGCTAGTCAGTTCAGTTAGTCTCGCAGCTGACAGTCCTATTAGCCAACTCTGCCTGCACTCGGAGCTTGGCCACACCGCTCGCAGAGGAACCATGGGCTGCCTAGGGGGAGGAGGAGGTTTTCAGGCCTGGGTTGGGGAGGGAGGTGAGTGCTCAGCAATCTCCCAGTGGATACAGCTGGACCTTGGACACAGCCTTCGAGACCGACAGAGGCCAGTTTGACGTGAGGGAATACAGTACCAAGGTGGTATACTTTGGCTTTTGGCTTTGACTCTGTCTCCGGAGGGAAAGTGGGTTCAAGCAAGGACAGGAGGGGCCTGAAGTATGAGAGAAGTGAGAGGGGGAGGTCAGGCATCAGTCAGCACCCACCTCCAAAAGGGGAGATTAGAGTTTGGTCAGCCCAAGGGTGCCAGAAGCCAAACCCAGCAAGAAACCACCTCTGGGTTGTTGGGGAGAACTGCCCAAGACTTTCATAGATGATTCACAATACGCAGATGTCTTTGACATAACGAAATAGCTTATTCTAAAAAAAATTTTGCTGTTTTTCCCCCAACATATTTCACCTTTAAAAGCTTTAATCTCATACGGAGGCAGAGTGGTCTTAGCCATGTCAGCATTAAACACCAATTCGAAACATAAACCTAACCCCTAAATTTCAGACTTTAACACAAATTCAAGGGCTGTGCCTCTCAAAGGTTACAGAAAATGAGCCATGCACAGAAAAAAGATACAGAAAGGCAACATCTACACGGACAAACAAATCGTTTTGCATTTTAGATCAGCTACAATATAGAAAGTTGCCCTGAGAGCGGGTATCAAGCATCAGAAATATCCAAAATATTCAAGTTTTCAGGTGCTGACCATGAATCACAATGTCTCTGCTGTGAGTCTGGCGGGGAACTTATGCTGCATGTCAATCCTCATATCGGCTGTCAACTCTCACGCAAGGGACATAAATATCAATTCAAAGAAAGAAAGAAACTCAGTGCTGCGTTGTCTTTAATGATACGTTTTAATGTCCTCTGTATCTATAGCCTGAGCTAATGTCCATGACAATGTTATGTCAAAAGGCATGAATTGCCTCTTTAAAGGAAGTCTTTGATTGATTAACAGTACTTATTCTTTAAACACGCCATGTCAGTCCTCTAATATAAGTGTGATCTTGTCAGTTTATCTTTCTATTAAACATGAAACCTTTCGTAGCACTAAACCGACGCAAGCCAGCCGCTGACGTCTCCATCTCGGGAGCCGATTATACCTGGCCACATCTCATTCCTACTGTAAGGACGGGAATCGAGGAAGCTTTTAAGCGAGCCTCTTAGACAGAGCCGGCACGTCTCTTTGTGTCTCTCGCATCAAGTCGACAGGAATTCAATAATTCCTGGGTCTCATTAAGTGTCGGCAATTTACCTGCTGTAACGTGTCAGGGGCGCATCTGCAGTGAGAGCCCCTCAGCACACCAAGTCTGGAGTGCAGCACAATCTGCAGCAGCGCCGGCAGTTATTGTTCATGCAGCACCTCACCCTGGTGCCCAGTGCTTCACAATTCTTATTCAGAGAGAGACCTTCTCACAGCTACCGCGCCTCCCAACCCCTTTGCTTTGCCACTGACAAAAAAAAAGAAACGAAAAAAAGAGAGGAAATCAATGAAACCAAGGATCAATAGGACTCCTACACTGCCAAGCCCATCTGCTCCTTTTTCAAAAGATGATGTAAAGTCGACAGTGAAAATAGCAGGAGACTCACATTCATTCTTCCCACAGATTGTTGTTTTTAATTACAAGAAAACATACATTGAAAATAAACAAGTAAATGCACTCAGCATTGAGTATCATTTACTTAATACTTTCTAATAGATTTTTGCACTTTATGAATGAACTTGACTTTTGTAGTCTCCCACCCAGTGATTCAAATGAGCTGCCTGAGGCCTCACGCTATGTGATAACACAACCAAATGAGAGCGAATTAGCTGATCTGTGTAGTTCTTCTGAAAGGACACACTCAGAGAACACTCCGTCAAGATTTATTCACTGCCAGGTACCCCAGAGGATCACATGTTTTCTTTCTTTTTTTCTTTTTTTGCTTTAGGCTTGTCAGGTACCCTTTGTTTTCTCTGCTTTGGTAAACCAATATATCACAGTACAGTATCTTAAAAATACACATTATCTGCCTGTTTTGATTCAACCTTCACACGTCAGAATTCATACCTTTTCCTCTAATATTATCTCACTCTCCCTTTTATCTTCATTGTAAGCAGGCCCAGCATTTGTAACTGTTATCTCCTTTATGCAATGAAAGATGGTGCGGTGTCAAAGCTGACTTTATTCACAATGAAAGAGAAGAAAGGAGAGAGATGGCGCAGATACTGTCAAGGAATAATTTATAGGCAGGAGACAAACTAGAAGCAACACACGTGACGTAACTCCACAGTGCGCAGATTGATGATGTAAATGAAGGAACACAAAACGTCTTCATTATGCCCATTCATCCATCAATAAATGCTCTACCGGCAGCAGTTTTGTGATCCATTTAATATATTCGGCGATGTTCCAGCCAGAAATAAACTTTTTTCAAATGTTACGACATCAGGCCATTTTAACTCACTTTGTTGCCTCCGCGATACATCCGATTAAACACCCAATCTGTCACTTTTGGACAGGTGTTTTCACAGCCGTAACTGAGGAGTTTGAAATGTAGATGAAAAATATAGGCATATGTTTACATACATTATTGATGTAAACAAACACTCCGCTGCATCACAAAATATTACTGAACAAACTTACACTGGCAATAGAAAACTTTTTTGCTTCAACTTATCCTGAAGTATATAATCGATTGCAAAGTTTAACACTTGAAGAGCGAAAATTCCACAACTACTAGAACTGCAGTGAGTGATCGTTTTGACCCCCAGACCCTAGATATATACTCACTGCAGAGAGTAATGCATTTATTGTGTAAGAGTATCTTTTAAACTGATAACAAAGATGCACACACCGGCACTCCCCAGTCTGCCCTACTTTATGTTCTTCTTGGAGGCAGCGCGTGGCAGGGCAGCGGAGTGGAGCTGACCTGAATCAGCCGTGAATGGATCTGGCTGATCCGTCTCTGATGAAAGTGGTTCTTTTCTGACGGTAGACAATGATGGTTGCCAAGCAACCATAACACATCTCCCCATCACGCTAAAAGGTATCAATTTCAACCATGGCAAAATCTGCGCGGTCAATATTACCACCTGTGGCTGAAATAGGTACAAATTATCAAATTTTCTTTGGCTTTTGTGTAATTTATATTTAAAAATAATACTGATACTTTAAGGAAAAGTCAGTTGCCACCAGCATTTTAATGTTATCTAATATGTAAATTAGAGAATGGTCAAAGACACCATCATGACCATTCTTGTGGTAATGGCTGTTGAAAAATTAAACAAACCTTGCTTTCACTATGCTTTCTGGTCTGCCACCGGGCTCAGTTCGTTACGAAACTGAATCACAGCATGAAGAAAGTGTGTCTGTCATTGCTTAACCAAAATAGGTACAGGCATTGTTTGTCCCCGGCTGCTATCCCCAGGTAACGTTGGAAGAACTGTAAACTCTACACTACAAAAGAAAAAGTACCTCGCTGATGGAGGTGGCAAAGATGGAAAGTGACAGAAACCGAGGTAAAAGAGTGAACGGAAGGCTTTCACTCGATGGAGAGCACTCCAGTTTGTTTCCCGCTATGTGTTGCCCCTCACCACCGGGTCTTTCCATATCACTGAGATCAGGGTTTCTTGGTCAAACTGGGATTGTATGGTGTGGTATGGTAAAAAACACTTAGCATGCTGTTTTGGATGCTAAGTGTTTTTTATGTTTGTGTCCACCTTGTGCTTGTGTGTATGTATGATTATGCTGCTGCCTGTCTTGGCCAGGACACTCTTGTAAAAGAGATTTTTAATCTCAATGAGTTTCTTTTCCTGGTTAAATAAAGGTTAAATAAAAATAAATAAAAATAAATGGTATATTTGTGCTTTGGACAGTCTATCGGGTGCTAGCGTTACCCGTGTTTCTACTGCAACACTGTCTTTGCATCAGTAGCGCGAACAGTAATGCCACAGAGAACTGCTAGGAGTGATAAAAAGTGGAAAAGTCCTCCGCTTTAATGACTTGGTGCTTAATGGGTGCCAAACAACTCAGTTCTGTTCAAAGTCAACGAATCCACCTACCACCCCAGATAGCATAGGGTAGAAAAGTAACAATTCTTTCTTTTAGGGAGGAGTCACATGCCAGAGCATCTTGACGAGACATTGTTAATTAGAGAGCTTTCGTGCTAGCATAGGCATATTTTGTGAACTTTCGATTGGACGACTAGCCGCTCCTCCCTGTTTTCAGTCTTTATCAGTGTCTAAACTACGCTAAGAGGCTGCTGGCTGTAGCTCCATATGTAGTACTCCTACTGCACAGATGTGATGGGTTTCATTCTTCTCATCAGACTTTCAGCAAGAAAGCTTTTTAGCACATTTCCCAAAGTTCAGAACTTGTTTTTTAATTTTTGCAAAATTTGTATGCGTCGTTCTCTGTCAGTTAATCTGCGAGTGATGACAGATCCCGCGACCCAGTTTTGACTTAGATGTGGAAGCCAGTGTTGCGTCTACATCAGTATCATGCATTGTGTCTTTAAGATGAGGGGTGTTTATTATGCCGTGGATACCATGCACTTGGCTCAGTATCTGTGTTTCCCTGATGTACTCTCAGAATGCTTTTAGAGGCTATCAATCATGTATGACATATGAAGTTGTCTCGTTGAATGCACTTAGATGCGTATTATTAATATTTCATTAACACAAATGATACTTTTACACTTAATTTGCAAACAACGCGTTGATATATGATACGGAGTCACATCAGTGTATCAGTTTGTTAAAGTTTCCCCGTCCTGAATCAGCGAATTGGCATGCACACGCAGTAACACTCTCCCATAATTACATTCTCCTACACAATGCTCGTGGGGTAGCGTTTGTGAACCGGAGTGACCCATTCTCATTTTTTTTTTCCCCTTGCCTTTTATCCCCAGAGGCGCCGAATACTTCCTGTGTTTCCTCAGACAAGCTGTGTAAAGATATACCTACAGGTGATTGATTGAATAATCCTCTGCATCCCTTATCTCAGCCTGCTTCATCACTCCATCCAACCTCCAGAGCGAATCTCCATATCTCCTCATACTAAAAGATGGGCGACAGGTGAAAACACTGCTTCCAAGTCTATCTGCAAACAACTCTGTCTCTCTCTCACTTTTGTGTCTCTTGCCACTTTGCTTTGTTTCTCGCTCTTTCTCGCACATGGTTCAGTGAATTCACGCATGCTGTATGTCATTGTTATAGGCATGCATTAATTACTATTGTCAGACAGCCCCTAATTTATTATGATCTGCTGTGAAATGTCACCTCATTTAAACATGCCACTAACACATCAACCTGAATGTTACAGTGTAATGTTTTCTGCTGATTTTTTGTGTTTTGTGTGTTTTGGCCTTTTCTTCTCCATCATGTGGCCTCGTGCACAGGCCAGTTTCTTCCCTCTCATTACAGACGCCGAAGACAGACTGTACAAATCAATGATTGACTCTACACTTTAACCTTGGAACGTCATTAGTGTCTGCACATTAAAGGCAAGCTTGACTTGAGCTAATTTAGCTAAATGAGGATATCTCCCAGCTGAGATGGAAAGATGAAGGGGAACCTTGGCAGCGTGACATTTCCACCTAAAGGAATCACTATGGATTCACTTTAAAACACTCTGGGCTGCAGGGGAAGACACGTATGGCATTCACGGATTGGAGTTTGTTTTATGCATTAGTTAGTCCAATCCAAGGAAATTGATTTTTTATATTAATTGTAGATTGATATGAATACATAAATTGTAAAAACAAATAACATACATTAAAAAAGAAATAAAGATGACTGCCATTAGTTCTAAACAAATTATTTTTTGGAGCTCAACACGTTTTGTTTTTGTTGTTTTGTTTTTCAGCAACCCTTCCCTTCTATGGCACTTCATCCCCAGGCCCTTTATTTCTACTGAAAACCTTTACCGTTATTCTTTATCTTTTTTTCCTTTCCGTCAGGAAGAAAACACTGCTCCTGAAACGCCTCGTCAGAGTTACCGCCTTTAATTCTCTGACTCTGTATGTCAGAGTCACAGATTTTTCATAATTTATGCCTACTGGCTAGTTTGGCATGTGAAAATTGCTTAAGCACCGCTGCTCTGTTGTTGTTAGTGGTGATGGGTCAGGCATGTGTGAGCTGACCAATCAGAGGAGAGGAGGGTAATAAGGAGGCGGGCCTTTAAGACAGCAGCACCGAAAAGTATGAGGAAATGGCTGTGTTTTTCCAACACTCAAGCCACGCTTGCAGAATGTGCTCAATATACTGTAAAAACAGCCAGACAACGTCTCACAAAGAAACATTCACACACCCGCTGTTGGACTCATTCTCACTCATGAATCTTATCGCAGCACGTAACGATATGCCTTACCTCATTTATATGGCTCGCATGTTTACTTGTGGAGGCTTTTTTTGTCACCAATATCCATCACTGGTCAGTCTCCATTTGATATCCGGCTAATCTTGAGTCCGGCTGTCATCCTGATTGTTCTTGTTGTCATTCTATGCGGAGAAATTCTTTATGCCACTATCAGGTCTGTTCATAACATGGGTGAGCTCCTCTGGCCTGTTGCTTGGTAGACGTTCATTACCTCCTGACTAAGTCTTGATTAGAATAATGGCAAATTAAATATTTTAAGAGGAAGGATCCCCACTCTTTAAAGTCTTAATCAATTTTATAGATATTGTCGGAGAATTAAATGAGAGAGATAAAATTAGCATTTTCCAACGCTATCACTGAAAGCCTCCCTTTCCTACAGCTCCATTCTAAATACAGAATACAAATAGAGGAGAAGTAATGAGTATTGCCAATGTAAATGCCCCCATTAAATTGATACATTTAGCTCTGAAGCAAGAGGTTACTTCAGGATTCAAGAGTCTGCGTCGAGCCTATTGAGAATGGAAGAACAGAGGGAGTCCTTTACAGACCCTGTACTGCAAAAACATGCTGAGAACATATCTGCAACCTAGAAAATGTCCCACAATGTGCCCAAATACAAGGCTATCATTTAAAAAAATATTTTCCAATATTTAAGTCAGCCTCTGCGCTATTAGATTGTCTAATTGCTAGGTCTGTTTTCAGGTTTTACACTTATTGCGGTTTCAGCAATAGTATCGAGAATGCCAGAAGACATGTTCAAAAAATGTTCTCTATAGTATGTTTCTGCAAACTGGGCAGTTCTTTATGACACAACTTGTATTTGTTTAGGTTGAATTTTCTATTTTCTATTCTATTTTCTATTTCTCTCTGGTCACAATGCAGCGCTTTTACCCTGGTTAGGTTTACGCACCAAAACCACTTTGTTATAGTTAGTAAATTAACATGGATTGGCTTAAAATACCTGTTTGCACCCTATCACGGACGGAGACGGCCCGGCTTCCCATGTAAATTAGCTGTTTTTTTGTTTTGTTTGCTTATGATTACCAGTCTGAGACTGCGTTTTAACATTTGTAAGTGAGAAACCACTGGATATGTTTGATGAGGGACCATGGCATTTAAATCTTTTAACTTTCAAAAGTGTGGCACCACTGTTGGAAAATTTCCGGCTGTATTTATGATGAAAAAAAATTCGACCATACCTCAGGAAATCTCCAGCCCAGATTTTTCAACCAAAGTTTGCATTATAAGCAAATACATGATCGTTCTTAACCTTCATGGCGCCTAACCTTCTGGTGCCTAAACCTAACCAGACCAGTAGCACAGCATTATCACAAGTAAAAACTTACCACGTGAAAACTTTTTACGTTTCATATTTATGGTTTGTAAAAAAAAACGTATATTGCCCCTTTATCCAGCTGAATTGGTTGATATAACCCCAGTTTACTGAGAAACAAACACTCGGCTGTGAGAGGATAATGTGTACACTATACAGCTGTTGTATGTGCACCCTGAATTCTTACTTGTGCTAGGGGCATCTTTGCTGTATGACAGTGGAGAATTACCTGCCATTACATGCATTGTAAAGACGTTTGTGCCATTATGTCCACACTGGGAGAAGAATCACCACTCACTGTGCTGAATGTTTACATCAAACATTAATGCTGTGGGATGGAACATATGGAGGAAGGCTGCTGAGGTTGCACGCACATTTCTAGTCAGATACGCGTTTTCAAAGACTAACAGTGAGTCCCCCCCCCCCAACCTCCTCCAGTAACTGCAGATAGGGCGGCAATAATTAGTAGCAAAAAAAACGAGAGCTCCGATGAATAACTGAAAATAAATGAATGAATAATCATTTAATTGAGGATGCTGTGGAGGATCATTGAAATGACTGTGAATAATGACCATACAAATGAGAGGGTGCGTCCCATTGGTGTACATGAGTTGGCGTACGCGATAGCATGATTATTCAAGCACTCAGCTTCAATATTTGCATGAGACAATAGGAAAAGAGGGCGCTTTGGACAGGTATGCACAATCTGCATTTGGGACTCAATGAACATTTTTGTATTCTTATCCTAAACCTCTCACATAAGTGTTCTAGACAGACTCAGCCACTAATCTTGATTTCACAAAGTTGCCCTTCTAGACCTGATGAATGGCGCCTGTTCACGAGGAGGAGCCCGTTTGTGAGATTAAATCACTCGCATGATCAACACTCCAAAATTGATAGATTTTTTAAAGCTCTTTTTCGGAGCCACTCTCAGCCCATTTGAAAAAACACAACCCCCTCATTAATTTGAATGAGGACAAAGGACCATCTGGCTGAATTTTTTTTTTACCTGGGTCTTGACAACTGCAACGTCATCCTGCCAGGCGAGTGGCCAATCAAACAGGTGGGAGCATTGCTGGTGGATCACTTTGTGTTGCTTTATTAGTGTTTACTTCCTGCTAGTTGAAGCAAAAGTTAAAGCCTTTGTGACAACTTTCAAGAGTTGTAAAATCATGCCTAGGATTATTATAAACCACTTAGTGGTGTTTTGGCATCCGATTAGCCTTTAAATTCACAGATTTGTTTCTCAAAACAGGCATTTCGAAATCAAAGTGTTTGACAATTTATTTCGCTTATTTACTTTATTTACATTTAATTTGATTTTGGTAACATATTCAAATTCCATGTTAAGGCATCAAAGTTCTTAAACTAAACAACAGTTTCCCCCATGTGCAAAAATGCAGACTATCATGAAAACACTTTAAAAATGTGAGTAGTTACTAAAGAACGAGTGAAGAATTAATCAGGAACTACTTAATCAATCACTAATGAGTAATCACTATATGTGATTCAAGGACTACATAGCAGATAATGATGTGTTACTAGAGAACAGACAAAAAGATCCTACATTAATTAATCATTAGGTGATGAGTTCATAAATATCTGTAAATCGACATTAACGACTCATTACACTTAATCATTAAATGCTATTTTTTTGTAAAATAATACTGGATAGTTACTAAGACGTTCCTCATTATTTTATGATTATGATATGATACACACAAAAGTAACTTACGATGAAGTTATTAATTAATAATGGTTTGTCACAGCGGTTGGTTCAAAATACTTACATAGAATCTTCCAGTCAGTTCTTTAGTCACTCATCATTATCTACTATATAGTCCTCAAATCACAATATTTCAGGGATTATTTGTTGACAATTCATACCATTAAGTAGTTCTTGATTCATTATTCGCTCATTCTTTAATAATTACTTACATTTTTGTGTACCTTATCGTAAAGTCATACTGTGAGTAAAGGACTATTGTCCTTTTCTCATACTTACCACCAAATAATTCTTCTGTTCCTACTTGCGGTTCCATGACGCTTAATGAACCTAAACGAACAACATATTTTGCCCTCAACTGCAAGCGGTATGCCTCTTTAATGTGTGGTTCCAAGGCTGAAAAATATGTTCTCACTCTTCCACCTTTCCCATAGTGTGTGACACGTCGAGGGCTGGTGATGAAACAACCGCCGTGGGTAAACTGATAAATAATAGCCCGGGTTTCTCAGCTCATTTCCTTTGATTGACTCAAGCTCACACTTAAAAGGAAATGAACCTGGGCAGGAGTGACAAGCCTATTCAGGGTAATGCATTGTGGTCTTCCTAAGACTTCAGATTTGTGCTTGCTGTCTGGAAAAAGCCACCATCCTCTGCCATAGGAGTGGTTAATGAAGTGTGTTCCCGGGCCCTGGTTGGCAGTTTGACGAAGCCACAGAACGGGGCGACCCTCTTCCCTTCCCTGAAGAAAGGACAGGGGAGTAAGATGGTTCTGGATGGGCTAATCTTTCTTACTGTTAGGAACAGACATTTGGAAGCAACCAGCCTTTACCTCGCAGCTGTGTAACACTTTTAATTGTGACACCTTCCTGTGTAAGAAAGCTCTGAATTATGAAATTACTTCTCACTGTAATCTTTGAAGCAAATTACGATGCTATTTCAATTTAAGGACTATAAGTTCTCGTTTCAAGCTACTCGACTCGCTCACTAAATATGTTTTAAGACAAGTTAAGAAGGATTCAGTGTTTGAATACATGATTGTGCTTTAGTTGAGACCTCCCCTCATTTCCATCATGTTGTTTAGACTGTTTCCAAATGGTTGCCCTTTGAATGTGCCCTCTCCTGAGGTACGGAGGTATAAATAGTTAGCGGAGCGCTGCAGTTCTTGACGTACTTCCTCATTAGTTGGTGTTTTATTGGCCTATCTTCAACAGACGAAAACGTTAAGTCTTTCTGTTAATGCAGTGGGTCACTGAGGCATGTAAAAGTAATTTCCGCATTAATCCGACAGAGAAAAGAATTTAGGCTGATAAGGAGCAATCCTACTGGCCCGTGGGTCCGTTTGCCTCACAACAGCAGCGACAAGACAGCTGACCTCATGTGAACAATACAGAAACGTTTATCTGCATCCTGTCATGTGCTACTTACTGGTAATGTATGAGGACTTTTGCCGTGATGTGTTGTCATTGGCAGAACACGGCCATGATGTGCCTGGCTGCATAACACACAAATGGCCTCCCTCCATGCAAAATAAAAAAGCATTCATGGCTGACTAAGTGTTTTAAGACTGGAATGTTTACACGTCTGTGGAGTCAATTGCCTTCACATCAAGAACACAGTTCACCTCTTACCTGTAGTGCTATATATCCATTTATTTAGTGTTGTGTGAGTTGCTAAGTCTCGGAGGTGTCGCCCATAGAGATGTCTGCCTTCTCTCCAGTATAATGGAACTAGATGGCACTCTGCTTGTGAAAAATACACTTGAAGATGAGCAGCAATGTCTCTTTCCAGAAATTATAATCAGGTTACTCAGCTGTCACACACTGTCACAACCCTGAGTCTCTCATCCATGAGGAGATGCACATTTACGTCTGCACAAGGATACACTGGGCAGGTGTCGTTCAGTAGTGAAGACGGCAGTTCTTACAGGAAAAACTGCTCACAACACGGTCTGTGGACGATCTTCAGTAAGTGGATCATGATTTATGTAAAGAGACAATGCCTCTGAGCTTCACAAATGTATCTTTTTGGGGTGTTTTGAGCACCAAATGTAGAGTGACATCGTGTTGCATTATATTTGTGAAAAGCAGACATCTCTACAGCTGATATCTCCCCAAAACTTGGCAACTCACCAAAACAATCTAAATGGATAAATAGCACACAAGTACAAGGAAACATACATATTTTGGTTTTTGGGGGTGAACAAATACCCACCATGTTATAATAAAGTAAAATACTGAAAATAATCAAATCTAAACACCTTTAAACAACCAAAATTAAACAAGAAAAAACACATTGAAAACTAACTAAAACTAACCTGGACTGGAAACAAAAATCAAAAATGTGTATATAAGCAAAGCTTGCACTATATGTAACATACTTATATGAAGCATGATTATAAAGAAGCCAAAGTTACTGTTGGAATTCATTTCATACTATAAATGTCCTTATTTTGCAGAAAGAGAGAGCGACAAAATGCGACGATTGCGACAAAACCTGACTAGACAAGGTTTCTGAAAAGCTTCCAAACAAGTCACAACAGTGGTCATCGCAGGTACGTGTTAGGAAGCTTTACTCGTGTGAGCACTTTTAGAGTCTACCCCATTCAAGTGCTGCCAGGTACCCACTGACCCGCTTCCTGTCTCTGTCTGTGACAATATTCTGAGCTGAGACAAACACTCTGCTGCCCTGTAGTGTCTACCCTTATCACACACACCCTTAAGTGCGATGAGTGATTGCCGCTGGAAATATTGTTGCAGTAACTTCTTAATGCATAAAGGACAGTCGGTTTGTTACTGTGGTGCACACAATATTGTTTCCAGCCTGGAACAAATGTGGTGTGTTCTTGATGAGTCATAGACAGTTTTTATTGTCTTTAGTTATATTGGTCCCAGCCTCTGAAAATATCCAGGGGTCAAGTCATCGCTCGGTTGACTGAGTGCTTCACTTTGTATTGCATGTTGAAAATGTGGTGTCTGTGAAAAGATAAAAGGCTAAATGAGTGAATCTTTTCCTTCTTATATGATTGTAAGAACAAAAGAGAAAAGTTTAAGCAACATAGGCAATACTGAAGTTAATGCATCTGTTACCTTAATCGTATCAAGGGCTTGTTGATATGGCCTTAAAACAAATATTGTGTAAGTAACGATATCACTATATATAATGTATATCTCGTTTATTTGAAAACTTGAAAGACTGGGCAACAAAATAAAATATCACATGATCTTTGACCAAATACCGCAATATTGATATTGTACCAGTTTTGTAGGGATGACTGTAGGTACGTTCACAAAATATCAACACAATGAGACACATTGGTTAGGGTTGATGAAGTTCATGTTTTGGCTTGAAATACCTGGTTTTGTCGCCACAAACATGGCTGGAAATCGTCCCAAGGTGTCCTTAAAAAATATCCAGTTGTGTTTGCAACGTACAAATGTTGAAACGCAGTCTCGAACTGCTGTCACCCGGATTGGCAGCCTTGTCCCTCTACCTCCTGCTCTTGAAGTCAGGTCATGAACATGTGACATAGACGTGATATCAACGTGTATTGCAGAAGTGTCAATATGATAGCAAAAGTGAATGCATCAGCGGTTTAGAGGGACGTTATATGTTTAACACATCTGGTAAGAGAAAATGACATCACCTTAATTTAAAGCAGCCTTAAAAGCAAGAAAAAGTCAAAACGTATACCATATCACTAGATAAAGATACCCCAAATTCGAGATGATATGGAGTCTTATAACATGAAAATGGCAATACTAATAATAATGATACTAAACTTATATGACCATGTTGTGATGGTTGCATTTACCTACCAGCGATCTTGAGAGAATGTTGACACATCTGCTTCCTTCAATGGTGGAAATGACTTTATAGCTTTCAGAACACATTGGTACACTGAGTACCATACATTCATTCAATATATTTGCAGATTTCATCTATTAATTATCAACCAGTGTCTTATGCATTAAGTCAGCGGGCACTGCTCTGGCACCGTGCACGTCAGAGCAGCTAAAAATCACACTTGATCTAACTGGTTAATGAAGTGAGAGACAAGAAATCCTTCAGCACAGGAACAATAGAGCTTGATGGCCATTATTCACTTATTCGGTGTATCTGCGCAATCGTCCCTTCATTACTGCTACTCCAGTCACAGCGCCTTGCAAAGCCATTTTTGAATCACAGTGAAAGCGGGCTGCTCTTAACACATTGTTCTGATTTTTTTTTAGGATGTGATATTTTTGGTCTCCTTATTTTCACATTTCTATCAATAATGCATTGAAAGCCTCTCCACTCTGAGGTTTGAAGAGAGCAGCGGAGCGAGGCAGGTGAAGGAGGTGACTAAAATATGTTCATGGAAATGGGTAGTGCTGATGATGTATGTTGAAAACATAAAAAGCCATGTGATCTTATGGTTACGAACAATGTTACATTAACACCTCACAAATTTTGAAGTATTTTGTTGTGTCCGTTCCTATTTTGCCCAAGGTTGAAGTTATTATTTTGCCAGAGTCCTCATATCTGTAACATAACTGAGCCATGTGAACAACTCTCCTGACCTGATATCTGAATCATCCAAAAATTATTTTGAAGCCGTAAAGTGACCTCGCTATGAGCTGCTGTGTCTGTCGTTTCACTTTGGAAATGCAATATTATTCACAGATGTTATTAGCATTTTGTTGCAGCAGCTTTCCAACATGCTCACAATTAGAAGTGTTTTTTTGTTTATCTGATTCTCCATTGTTGGTGTCATGGATGGCAATGACAAAATTGAAATACACTGATGCAGGAGGTGGCACATACCAGATCACACTGCACATGTTGAATACAAACCAGCAACACAGCTCCAGTGGCTCATAGGCATTCTGTTACCCTCATAATTCAGACGCCGTTCACACTGGACAGCAGCAGATGACCATAGTGCATGTTTTTTTTAAATAACTTGTGTGTGTTTATTGATTGAACCCCGCTCCTCATTTGCACAAAGATGAGGTCTAAGCTACCTCATGCAAATCAGGTGTGGCCAACTCTGGAAAAACTATTAAACTAAACAAAACGTTGTCGAGTTAAAATATAGACAGATTCAGCTGCTAAATGCCTCATTTGTCGCCTGTAATGTTTTCTGAAACACATTTCACTGAACTGTATCCATAACGTAAGCAAAAGTTTCAAATCTTGGGGGAGCAGAGAGCCCACATTGGCTTTCGTCCAATCAGGTGCAGCCAGAAAGTGTGAGTGATGGTGGCTGCAGGAGGGTGTTTTCTCTCCCCCGCGTATACAGATATGTGGACCAGCAGCAAAACCTTTTGCAGCCCAAAAACATTATCATCAATATAATGTTTTGTAATTACAATGTGTACACATGTTATAAAAATAAATTCATGCAGATGCATTTTCACTGGAGTCTGTCTTTTTCTGAGGAGTTAAACTCCATGTGACAAAATTGAATTTTATTTTAAAATCAATTCCTATTGTGCCATGAAATATATTTATATTTTCTGTGTGTGTATGTGTGTGTATGCATGTCTCTTTTTCACTCGCCTTTTTTTTTTTTGCAATTTTGGGGGTGTCAAGTCTGCATTCAGTCAAAAGCCTTTTTCTGTGGCAATAGCGCTGACAATCCTGAATGATAAGGCAAAGAAGCTACCATAAAATGCCTGGATTACTATTTGTGATCAGCAGGTGTGTCAACATTCTCGTTTTATCAGGCCATTTCACACCAGCTTGCACTCCAATGAATATTATTCCTCATTATCATATGCTTTACAGATAGTGGCCGATGATATGACTGCTCATTTTGTATCTCCCTTTTCCAGCGCACGCGGATCTCGCGAACTTTGCCGAGTTCAGCCGCTGTAGAAGACTCACAGTTCAGCAAAGTCTGAAATAAATTTAGATTGAATCTCGTCCATAGAGATTCTGATATCTGTGTGGAGGGATTCTGATCAGACCTCGTAAAGGTCGCAGAAACATTATATGACAGCGGGTGAACGAAAAGCAGTAATTATGTATTTTGCATGAAAAAAACAAGCCGGTCTAGTTTTAGACTGAGTAAAACATTAGTTGTGTGATTTGTAAAAATACTTGACTGTAAGATTTCTACCTACACGGGTGCAAGGTACGAGAAATAAGGAATGATGCTGCATGCTTCGGTGAGGGTTAATGCCCATTTCCTGTGTTACCAAGGTCAAGGTTCGCCTCGATCCCTTTGTGGATTCTTGTTCAAATCCATTATTCATCAGAATTACACACACACTTGCACACACAAACAGATATGTTTGCTAAACAGCGACTTGCATGTTTATTTACACATAGTTATGAGAGTCTCCAAGACAACACCGGGTGAGTACCTCATGAATAACGGAGATAAGAGTGGATGAAGACATGGGAGAGGAAAATCAATCTTTCATCTCTCATGAAAGCGCAAACATTGTTTTGCCTGAGATGATCTCGTGTGATCTACAGACACGATCTTTCAGGGTGAATTTTCCAGATTGCCGGGACCTGCGAGACCCAGAGGCCCAGCGTGAAGATTTAAAAACAAGGAGACAGGGATAATGCTGTGTACTGGATACACTATGGGAAGAAAGCAGGGTCGAGGACAAGGATGCACCCCAGACAAAGGCCAGAATGGAACAAGAATGTGCGACATGAGTCATGCGCTACAGTGTACACAGTCACATGTCGATTTGGTAGCACACATTGTCAGGAAAGAGACACTTGACACCAGTACACATAAAAAGCATCAATTTCATCCATAACATCCGAATGTCATTCAGTAAAGTATGTCTTTTATTCGAGGAAGACCACACAGATAATGGAACCGAATGTTCCAGCCTTATGTTATGGTTGGCTTTTGCATTCATACTGTCCTGCTGTCACACCTGTGGAAAGGCCTGGCCACACCAGCATTTAAAAGTCTAACATTTCACTGTGATTTTTACTCAATCCAATGGAACCACAGCAAGTTCAAATTTAGTCAACTTTAACCATGAATTAGTTTTGAGGCGGCGGAGAGCGAGAGTTCAGAATCCAGAGGGTGTCATTGTTTATCAGCCAATTGTGCTTTCTAAATAAACTGAGTTAACTTTATGCCCTGTTATCAAGCTTTATTTTCCATCTTCAATTATTTTTTATTGAACAAAGTTGTTTGAAATGTGAACAAAAATCAGGCAGGAGTAAACCTTACGGAGAAAAACAGTGAGTTGGCACCAAGCTCACCACGTCAGTTCAACAAACTAGTCCAGCCCATACAGTCACTACGTTCCCCGGTTTGTACAGCCAATTGCGATTCTAGAATCTGTTGGTACGAGGGTGACACTCCCAGGGGCCCCTCCAACCAGCGTTTCTCACCATTATGTCATAAATAATCTGTCACCAACGTTCATAATCTAAACCTTTTGTTTTTTATTACCAATTAGTAGAATTTTCAATTATA